>VZRF01000318.1:242920-295869 GCA_013396875.1 Vireo altiloquus | reverse complement strand
AGAGCAGACTTTCTTCTTTCTTTCTCTTTCCTTCTTCTTTCTTTCTCTTTCCTTCTTCTTTCTTTCTCTTTCCTCCTCCTTTCCTCCTCCTTTCCTCCTCCTTTCCTCCTCCTTCTGATTAAATCTTAAGTCTAGCCTATTTTTAAAAGTTTCTTCTGTCGAGTCAGTAGCCAGTCTTGACTTCTTTGGGATTTTGCATGGTTGGCAAGGTTTTTGGAAGTATTTCCTGACCCTAATATTATGTGACTCAAAGCTCTTAACAAACAAACAAAAAACTAGTAAACATTGTCACTTCCTGACAATTGTGAAGTTTTTATTTAACTGACTCGTTAAACATGTGGGTTTCTAGAATAGTCCAATGTGTAATTTTAATTTCCTTTAGTCAGTGAATACATTCTAGTAAAAAAAAATCTGTGAATAATTATGGTTTTCTGTTACTGACATTCAAGAAGTCTTTCCCGTATAGTTCCTTTGTTTCTCTAATATTAGTGTTTGAGTTAATGCAGAAATAGTGGTAAACCTGCAGTACACTGTCATTTTCTCTTGTGCCCCTTCCTGCCTTCCTCTCTTTTGGAAATGAAACTGTTCTTGTCAGTGAGTGTTACTGATACTATTTCTGATAGCAAGCATTTTCAAATGGGGCACTGAAACAAGAATGTGAAAATAAGACAGGCTAAGACACTTCCTGTTTCTTCACATGCCTTATTTCTAAAAATTATTTTAAATTATTCTGTATGATGCTATTGATTTTCAGATACTCCTTGGACTTTGTTCAGAGCTGGATGCCAGAACTGCCAATTATAGTAAAATTGCAGATGTTGAATTAAAACAGAGGAAAGAGAAAAATGAAGAGTTGCTTCAGGATCTAAACACTCTAAAAGAAAAAGTGGCCCCTGGTGGCTCTGCCAGTCTGGCATTAGAAGAAGAAAATTATAGGCTTCATAATAAATTAAAGGCTGCAGAACAAGATAAAAAGGTACCAATACTTGTTTCTAAGGAAAATTTCTTTGATGCTTGCTTTCTAAGTGAGAGTACTCCAAACTGAAAATAAGGATTGATGACAACTGTAAGTCTATGCCGCAATACTATTAGAGTGCACTTTATTTTAGTAGCTCTTTTATTTCCAAAGTGGAAGTTTGAGCTCTTGCCTGTAATGTGATTATTTTAATTATTTATATTTAAAATATTTTAATTGCCTGATTTCTGTACACAAATAGATGTTCAGTTTAGAAATTCATATGAAGTGTTTTCATTTGCTGTTGAAGTATTGACTTTAATAGGATGATTCTCTTGATGCTTCCTGTAAGTATATGGTATTCACTATGTCAGACATGAAGCTGGAGAAGAGTTCTCTATTTAATCACAGGAATTGAGGACTCATTTTCTCTCTCCTATTTTTTATGTCACAGTTATGCTTTTTCAAATCACTTTTTCTTTTCTTAGACCTGAGTGCTCTAGACTATTTAAAAGGTGACACAAAACAGTGACCCAGACATGAAAAGCTACTATACAGTCTGTGGTGTTGAATTTTTTTGTGTGGTTTGGGTTTTTGCTTGTTTTTGCTAAAAATATGACCATGTGCCGTTATCTTTTGACATAACTGCTCATAACTGATTGGTTGATATATCTCAATAGGTTATGGAAGTAAAAATTCAGAAGTTAGAAAATGTAATAAGTGAAATAGGAGAAAGTGTCAAAGAGAAAGATGACAAGATAAGCAAGTTACAAGCACAGATAAGAATAAGAACAGAGACAAGTGAGCTTACCCAACTGCAAGCCAAACTGAATGAGATGGATAATTGCCTCAGGACTGCCTTAACAGAGAAGCAGAGTCTTCAGGTATAAGCAAAATACTTCACTATTTTCTTTCCCCTCTGATGAAAGACACAAAGCATGCTTGACAACAGTTGTAGGTGAAATGTATTTGTGCTGTATGGCATTCCCAGAGTGAAAACATTCTGCTTGCCTGTTTAGCAGGCAGTTTCACATTCTACCAGAGCAACCCTCTGTGGCAACATTTAGAATCCATGTTACGATACTAGAAACTAAATGTGTCCCTTTAATGTGATGCATTTCTGAAACGTTTTAAGCATTTTAAAACTTTTAAATGGAAGCACGAGCTGTTTATTCGATGTGATATATTTGCATGCCACTTTAAAATTCCCAGATTTATATGTGCACATAATTCAGCCAAATTTGCTAAAATGTGACTGCATGTAATACACCAGACTAGGATACCAACTGCTAACTATAGTGCTAGTTGGTAATGTGAGCCACCTTAGTGAAAAATAACTTCCCCCTCCTGGTCTTGTCCTGCAAAATCTAGCAAATCATAGTAAAGATACAGGGTAAACAACCCTTAATTTCATTGCTAAGTAACAAGCCCTTATTTGTATTAAATATTTTATTTTCAGGCAAAATTAGATAAAGGTGCTGAGCTGTACAAAGAAGAAATTGACCATCTCAAAACACAGTTGGTAAAACGTGATCTGGAAAGAATGAAACAATCCAACTCCTTTGAAGTGGAGTAAGTTCAAATTTTATCTTACAGTTCTCAACTACTTTATTCTAAGCTTCTGCTTCCCTCTCTATTTTTCCCACATAAGAAGTAAGTGTTCAGCTTGAGGTGCTGTAAGATTTTATTGTCATTAGAGAAAGTAAAACCTATATGCACCTTGGGTTGCTTCCAAAACTCCTTCCCTATACACCCACCAAAATTTCTGAACCAACCATATTCAGCCAGAAATGAAATAACTGTTCTGACAAAAGAAGGCAAGGGGGAAGCAATAATTGAAAGCACTCTCTACTTCACTAGAGAAAAGGGATACACCAAAAATAATTAGTCCAACTTTTGGGTGCACTTTTACAATAAGATCTTTTTGCACTTTACCTAAAATCGAACTGACAACCAGGTTTATGTAGTTTTTCTTGTATAACTTGGGTGTGTCTTGTATTTGATAGCTCATTAGAATTCAACTGAAACTGTAATAACTATTAAACTGAGGTTTTCTGGGTTTTTTTTCTTCCCTTCATGCCTCATATAGACTTGCTAATTATAAAGCCCTTGCAGAACACCGAGAACAACAGTTAAGAAAGCTAAAAGAAGAACTGAGAAGAACACACCAAGAGCAAGATGTTACTGGTAAATTCAAGATAAATAGAAGGGACTCTTTCATGTTAAATATTGAGTTTTGAGGTTATATGGTTAAAGACCAGATAGAGATGCAGCCCTGTACCTCAAAGGGTATGAGGAGAGCTGTCTGTGTTGGAAAGTAGTTACATTAGCTGCATATAAACTGCATTAGAATCACAGCAGTTCTTGTGTTTTTTCTCCAGCCACATTTGCCCTTGTGAAGGGATAAGCTAGGTAGCTCATGTTGCCACTTTTTCCTTGATATATGAATACCTGGTTCTCATCAAAGCTATGACATACCTGAAACAATAAGTATTTTACCTCTAAATGGCCCAGTGATGCATTGTTCATTTTTCTTAATATCTCCCTGCCAGGGTGAATACTTGGAAGTGTGTTCTGTGTAGAAAAAAGAGTAACTGTTGTAATGGCACTTGTAACCCAGTGAGGTTTCACATATAAGACCACAAGAAGGAATAGGCTAAAAAATGTATTGGCTTGGTTTTAAGCACTCTCCAAATAATGCACACATGTATGTATAAATCTGTTTTCTAGTGCTGAAAGAATCAGATCCTCAGCAATCCCAAATACCCCTTACTTGTGGTGGTGGCAGTGGTATTGTGCAGAGCACACAAATACTTGTTCTAAAATCTGAACAAGCCAAGCTACAGAAAGAGAACTTGCACCTGAAGAAACAAAATGACCTTCTACTAAAGTAAGTGGAAAGCTGACTAGCAGCATGTCAAATCATTTGTTGTATTTATTGTACATTGTTAACTATGTATATCATTGGTGTTTCTTTCTGGGACACCTACGGAAGTGAGTAACTGTTAATTTTAGATTTCACATCATAAACTTTTATTCAAAGCTAGTGTTTTATGGCTTATAAAGGCTTTTTGAACTTTAAATTGCTTACTTTCCTAAGAATTTTTTAAATGCTGGAAGATACACTTGAATTGTGTGATGGAAGGAATTTTAGCTTAAAAATTCCTCTGAAATCAAGATACACAGCTGTTGTATTGCCACTTCTGTGATATGTCATCTGAAAATATATGAACTGTCTGTTCTCCAGGAATTTTTCCTTAGAGTAAGTGCTTTAAACTTTTCTTACTTAAATGCTGGGCTTTTTTTTCTTTGCAGTGGTGAACTTCAACTGAAAGAGGAACTTAAGAAATGGAAAGAGAGAGCAATAAAATTGAGAGAATGCTGCTCTAGAGAAACCACTCGAGAGACAATACCAAAGTCTCCTAAGAAGACAGTTTCGTATTTCTTTAAAGAGCAAATACCTTCACCCTGCAAGGAAACTGCTTCTCAGGAGACAGTGACTCAGGACCTACCAAAACCTCTCCCTCTGACTTGTCCAACAAATTTCTTTGATAATTCCAACTTGGGTGTGCCAACAGGTACGTAACACAGTGGTAGTGCCCTATGAAGATGTGAAGATGCAAACTGTAAGGGATGGCCAAGTTGAGTGTAAATGCTGCACTTATATATTCAGACCTGAAACATGGGTGATAACAGTTTTCCTGAACGGTTTGTCATCCTACTGTTGAAAAGCTGACCACCTGAGCTGTGGAGCTTCTGTATGCTCTACAAAACTGAAATACCAGAATGAATTCTTCACCCTCTGAAGAATATAAAAAGTTTTTTTTCTTTTCTGCAGTGGAAGTGTTGATGAGTAACTTTTAAAAGTGAATTGGCAAGATATTGTTGTTAGATAGCTGGTGGTCTGAAATGTTTTGCTTTTTAACTTTACATTGGTTAAGCACAGCCTTCTGGTAAAACTGTATAAAATGAACTGCAGGTTAACATCTTTCTGAAGTTTTTCAAGATGGTAGACTTTAGTCTTTGATGTTGCATCTGCTACTCTGCCTTGCTCCAGCTGCAATAATAGCTGTTCTGATGTTAACTTCTGCTCCTTGGGCTCACTTAAGATTTCTTCTGTCTGGCCTGCTGACTTTTAGTGACCTACTGCCCTCACGAGTACACTTGCTTCTCACAGCTTTCAGAAAGTCTCAGCAGACCTGTTGAGAAGTTAGCTAGTTTTTGAGGTATTAATAGCAGACTTCCAGAAAGAACATGACTCATTGCTGGGTTTGTGATGGCCAACTCGGTAATAGCACAGCTTTCCTCACAACACAAAGCTCCTCAGGGGGAATCTTTGATAGCTGACATATAAAATACTAGTCAAGATTAAATCACTGTATTCCTGCTGCTTGTCTAACTGAGAAAGGCTTTAATGTTCTTGTCTTCTGTACAGATAAACGACCTGCGGGCACAGACTCCACAGAAGAACATCTTAAGCATTTGTTTGGGACTTCAGACACAGATAAAGCCCCTGACTGTAGCACCCAGTGAAGATGCTCTGTTGTAAGCTGCCCTTGCAGTGGCTACAGCCAAAATCTGCATATACAAAAGGAAAATGCATCAGGTTAAAAACCATCAGCCTCTTCCATCTTTGCTGTCTTGGAGTTGCTGCTTCCCACAACTGGGAAAGCTGGAATATGAGGACAAAAATGGAAAACCAGACGTGTTGGCCCACAACCTGCTAATCTGCTGATGGTCTGCTTTCATGTTTTGATGTGGATTTTTTTTGTTGGCAAAGAGAAGTGAATGTATTGAAGAAAAAAATGGAAAAAGGAATGGATCACAAACTAATCCACTCTGAAACTAATCATTCTCACACTTTTCATTCTGTCATTCCTAAAACAGCCCTTTCCTGGGGTGTTGATATATTTTTTTAATAGTAAGCAACAGACCTAATACTTTTCTGCTTCTAGTGAATGGAAAACAAACCAGATCATTGGGCCAAGATGGACTCTTCTTTTAACCTACTTATCTGTATTATGAGACCTACATTTTGTATGTTTTATATAAGAAATTTCAATTTGACAATAAATTTTTGTTAAATATATAAAAATTTTTTTGCTGTTGACTTGTGCCACGATCCAAGGATGTTGATTACAACATTCAGTGTCTAAATGTTACCAAAGGTCAATCTTTTGTACTGATTTCATTACTTCCATCATTATTATGCTTCTTGTCTCTGTCCTCTATAACCCTCTGCAGGAATTACTTGTGCAGAAGTTTACTGTTAAACAAGTCTGTTGTCAGAGTTTTGTTTAATTCTTTTGAGTCTGTCAGAAAATGGTTGAAGTGTAAAATATAGATCCTCCTCCCTTTCTTCCCTGCCATGCCCTCCACTTCTACTCCACAACTAAACAGGAATTTGGCACTCAGAACCTGAGATGAACTCCATTAAGGATGAAATTGTCATCATGAGATGAGAAAGTTGTACCTAAAAAAGATACCTGCATCAAAAGCATCATCCTTCTTTTATAGGAATAAAGCTTTCAGGGATGCTAGGTCCTGTTTGGGTCACCCAAACTGACAAGCAGATGGCTGCATTGACATATTCCTGAGCATTCAGCAGTTACTGGAATTGGGAGAGTCACACAAGGATTATTTACCTGGTACTTTAATAAAGCACCAACCTTCTATTTACTTTGAATAGCTGAAAACTGCCAACTACTGAAGTTGCAAGCACTTATCTCACTCTCTGACCTTGAATGTGTTTTGGGAAGCTTTTAAAAGCATGACAAGCCAAAAATATACAGCTTCTAAACACTGTTACAGAGTTGAGCACTGCAATGTCTTCTTTTTGACCAGAGTCATAGGTATTTATTTTCTGAAAGGGATAAATGCAAAGTACTGGTGAGTTTGTGGTGGCTTTTTTTTCTTTTTTCTTTTTTTTTTTTTTTAGGTTGATTGGAAGACTTTTGGGTTTGTTTTGGGTTGGTTTTTGTTTGATTTGTTACTTTTTTTTATTTCCCACTACCATGAGAAGGATTTCCTTTGGCTACCACCATTTTGGTGTTCTAATAAATTAATTACACTGTTTTCTTCCAGAAGGGGGGAAAGGAGGTGTATATACATATCTACCTCTTTCATATACAATTTCCAGTGGGTTTTTTTGTTAATTATTGCTGGCTTGGAACATTTCTACATTTGGTGATTTTTCTGGTGATTAAACTAAAAAAAGCAAAAACTTATTGCAACAGGTCTGTGTCTGAATTCAGGTGGCAAAAGCTTAGGGGCAGAAGGAGAAATGCTTCTAGCAAATTAAGTCATTAAATTTTTTGTTCACTGGGGAGGTGATTTGGAAAGCCTTAAAAGTTATTACAGTTTAGCAGAAACACAGGATAAACTGAACTTTTGTGTATGTGTGTCCCAGTTTATCCACAAAAGTGGCTTTTCTGAGGACAAACTAACTGAAGTTTAGGACACCAAATTCCTTAATAATTAAAAAAAATATCAGGTAGCTTTCAGGCTGGTTTGAGCTTATAAGTAAATTAGTTTGTCCTAGAATTTTTCAGTCTAATGATATTAATTCTGCTTTAACATAGGCAAGTTAAACCACTAGAAACAAAAGATACATTGGTAAATCACCAGTTTAACAAAAAATAATCACTTAAGTGTTGTCCTGGTTTGGAATTTGACAGTTTATATTGCAAAAAGACATTGCTTGGAAAAAGGTGGCTGTGGCCTTTTTTGGTGGGAATCCTGCTGATCTCTTGAATTCCCATGGGAAGAGGGTCAGCTAATGCTCATGATCCTTTTGTGTCCTTTCCTGGGCAGGAAAAAAACCACACTTTTTAAAAATCCTGATTTTCACTAGATGGCAGCATCTCAATGTTTCAACAGGAAATTACGTTCGTATAGAGAAACTTAGCATTTGGACTACAAATCCCAACAAGCACAGTAAAGAAAAAAACTGTAGAACTTCCTTTTGTACAAGGGTCAGTAAACATAACAAAGCTGTTTGAGATCTCTTGGTGAGTGACTATATCAATATTTCTTTGTTAAATGCTTCATAGAATCAGTATGGCAAATGTTCATAAAACCTGACTGTTAGATTGAAAAATGTATTTATAATGCATTTTGCTTCCCACATGTTAAGGGGATTTGGGGAAGTACTTGAACTGATCCAAATGGCTTTTGGAAAGAAAAGAATTTTTCCATTACGTTGCTTCAGAAGTCTGATTTGTTGAATCTGTAACCTTCAGAAAAACAGTTTCGCTGCAACTTTTGTCAGGAAAAACATCTAACAAAACAGAATTTCTGATCAAAATAAGAGAAATTAATAACTGATTCAAAATGTAGGGCACTAAATTCGACTCAGTAATCTGAGTCAGCATGGATTTGAGCATCTCTAGAGGATAGCATTGGCTGCTAACATAGGGAAAATTGTGGCACCTTTTTCTCGATTTCCCAGTGAAGAACTTGGTGTGTTGGATTTATGTGTACAGTTATAGACTTTGTGTTCTTATGCCACCTTTCTACATTCATATCTACATAGACAAACTTGCTTGGAGGATTATGAAAATGCACGAGTTTTGCTTATGAGCAACTTTGTTAACAAACTCCAGATACTGCACTGTGACTGGAACACAGCGACCTCGCTTTTTAAAAAATTCTTTGAAACATCCTATTAAATCATTTTCTCCTTAAATAACCAAAACTCTACAGGAGTGAGAGGATGGTGTTTGTCTGCATTTTTGCATGCTGTGTTTCGTTAAACCTAACACAGCACTTGACTGTGTGCGCTGGGACAGAACAGGGGCTGTATTTTGCCTTTTTGACTGCTCCATACAGACTAAGGTAGCAGCTCCTAGAGGTTCCCTACTACCCCAAGCATGCTCAGTGTTCCCTGAGAACGAGGAATAAAGAGGCAAGACTGGCAGCTTCATTCCCCCCACACCCTCTTGCTTCATTGGGGCTGGGAATCTGCTGTGCTGGCAGATTCCTAAGGTAACTGAGAGCAGATACCAAAGCCCAAGGTATTGTGTGGAATTTATTGTAGTCTAGGAAACTGAAGAGTTTGGAGTCTGAGAGAAACAGAAGACAGACCTGCTTTCTAAGAACACCATGGACATTGGAAACACTATGAACTATTGTACTGCTGTTTCATCCTGGCTTTTTTTTTTTACCTGTTTAAGAAAAAATAAAATCTAATTTCTCTTAGAATGAAGCTTAACTTCTGAGCTCAAATGCCTTTTGATTCCTTGAGGTCCTTATGTTTAACTTTAAAAAATAAAAAGGTTGGGGCAGCCGTGGATAACTGAGGGTCACAGTGCAGCCAAACAGGACATTGTGATGGCAGAGGTACACCCTGGATCACGTCTAGTTTTGGGAATGTATTTGCATCTGATTCCTGGGGGTGGTGTTTGCTCATGTTGTTGTTAAATTTCTGTGCCATCCTGTGCCTGCACAGGTCAGCACCATGGGGCGGCTGGAGGGGAAGATCATCCTGCTGTCTGCAGCAGCGCAGGGCATTGGCCGAGCAGCTGCTATTGTAAGTAGGAAAATGCTTGTTTTGCTGTGCCTGTGCAAGGTCTCTCATTCTAGCTTGTCCAATGGCATCTGCACCAAACCAGTTCTTGAATTAATAAACCATAGATGAAGCCAGAGCTACACAGTGAAAAATCAGAGGATAATGTAGCCACTATGCTGTATCATGCAGGCTTTGTGCTGTTTGAATTTATGAAAATCTTCAACTCTTGAGTGGAGATGTTAGATAAGGATAAGGGCAAGATTTGAGGACAGCTGCAACTGCTTGTCTAACAATATATGGTTGGTACTGTCTGTACCTTTTATCCAATATCTCTGTCGCTTTGTTCTGGGAGAAAATAGAGATGATAGAGGGAATATTTCCCGGTCTCAGGCTGGATACTATGAGGATCCCCTACAGTAAAGCCAAGATATTTTACCTATATTCATGACTGATATAACCAAGTCTACATGATACTAACAACACAGCTATTGTTCACAATGAGCAACTGTGAGAAACCCTTTTCAAATTTTGATTACTGTTAAACAAAATTCAAGGTATGTATTAACTTTCCAGTTAGCTTGTAACTCCTTTTGACCAGTTCTTCTGCTACTTCCCTTTTCCATGGCAAATAAAAAACCCAGTAGAGTTATCTCGTTACCTCTGTAACGTAATCAAAAACTCAGGAAAAGCTCCTGTAGGATTTTTGCCAGACTAGCTGGTTTCTCATGCATGTGGTTAAGAACACAGAAGACTGCTGATATTTATGAAAGAGAAGACTCTTACATAAATCGCTCAGTCCAAGGAGCAGGTAATCTTCCTGATGGTTTCACTTTGTAAATACCCAACAAGCCATGGAAGGCTGGTATGTTTAATGTCACTATCCTCTTAAGCTGCACTTTGAGACACTAATTTTGAAGATTAGAGTCTACAGTCCAAGATGTCAGAATACTTTTTGACAGAGTTTACTTTGTTAGCTGTTGATTTAATCAGTAGTCCCAATACAAAGAAAGAGGTTTTTGAGGAGTCCATCAAGAATGAAGCAATGTCTCTGGTTAATATCAGAAGTCATGGTGCTTTTAATATTGTTCTATGCCAATGATTTGGATACAAAGGATTTTGTTAAAAATAAAAAAGTCCTGGTTTATGACTTCTGCCTTTGCCTGTCAAATTTCCTAATTTCATTTAGATCTAACAATACAGACAATTCTAGCCCTATATTTATAATGTTCTTACTAGTGCAGCTAATAAGGGCAAGAATAATATCCATTACCTTAGTCTAGTTACTGTTCTTAACTTCATTTATGGATTTCTTACTTTAGGGAAAACACCTTAAATCTGTGTTATCACACAAAGTTACATAGTTGTAACTATATCACAGGATGTGTGCAACTCCCTGATATGCCCAGAATGAAAACTGAGATCAGCTGCCTTCAGCCAACTTCTATTTCAAGCCAAAAAGGACCAGAGAAGAAGACAGATTTTATTTCTGGTACGATCTGGAATATCTAAATATAAACTGCTTCTCTTGTATTCTCCAGGCTTTTGCTAAAGAAGGAGCCAAAGTCATTGCTACAGACATCAATGAGTCTAAACTGCAAGAACTGGGGAAATATCCAGGTAAACAGCCCTACAGCAGGCATCAGTTCAGCTCTTACAAGTTTTGAGTAGGCTGTCTGAGATACATTTTGAAGACAGAAAACTTCAAAAAGCCAGCAAAAAGGAAAATATCCAGACTAATTCTTTAGATATTGGCATCACTTTATTCTGTGGTGCAAAATAGCAGATTTAGCATGTCAAGTGTTGCAACATCAGCACATCAGACAGACCATTATTCCAGGTACATGGAATAACTGATTTTCTCGTGTCACAGAAGAAGTTGATATTTGTTTGCCAGAATAGCATCCATTTCAGTTACCTTTGGGCATCACTAGGCTAATTGTCAAGTGCATCACTCTGGAAGGCATGGAATGCTTTTCTCTGATCAAGAGAACATCCCACTATACAAGAAGGTAGACCCTAGTGCCTTGCATTTCTATGGTCCATACATAACTACCCTTCTAGTGCATTCCTGACTGACTTGTAGAATCCATATATTTTCAGAAATTTAATTGTAGCAACACTAGATACACCTATTCTGTTTGTAGAAATGTTGAGACATGAAAGTTGTTTCTCTACTGACACCACAGGAACATGTTTCAAGGAGCAGGTTTTGCACAGATGTGTTCCTAACTGTAAGTGACACAAGTGGGACATTATGTTAAAAAGTATTTTTTCATTATTGAAATAAATAAGACTTGGATATATTTTACAACTGAAAATGCTTCTAACTTGATTTGAGAGAAGAAAGTGGATTTAATGAATTCCTACTACAGGGTGACAGTAAAATACACAAAACCACAGCTGGCACAGCTTTTAGCGTGGATATCGGTCTCTGCCAACTGGAGTTCACCACAAGCAATCCCTTTGTAATTCTTTGGGAACTTTAGGGCTTTTCAAGCTCCTTCTGAGGATGTTTGGGAAAGTGTTACATTTTTTTTCCCTCTGCAAGTATGATCACAAGGAAAGGAATAATTTTCCATATACTCAGAGCCATTTCCATCCTTCAGCTATATGATTAGTCAATCTATAATTCATCAAGACTTGGCACGTTGTGATCTTTGAATTTTATCCAGGAGAGGTAATTCCAATGTGATGCTAATCACTAGTCTGTAGTCTGATTGAATACACAAATCTCTTCAAAAGTGTCTGTATCCTTTAACTAAGGCATAGAAAGCCTATTCATGGACTTGTCCCTTTAGCTTAAAAAAAAACAGGTTTTTATCCATTTCAAATCAAATTCTCCTTTGATTCAGACAACACTCAGATGCTTTACAGACAGCTTTACAGTATTTCATAAAATCATATCTGCAGGGTGAGACCTCTGGAGGCCATGTAGTCCCATCTACTGCTCAAAGTGGCGCAGGTTAGAGCAGGTTGCTCAGGGCTGTATTTAATCAAGTTCTGAACATCTCAAAGGATGGAATTTCCTCAATAACCTCTGCAGGACCCTGTTCCAGGGTGGCTGCTCTCATGATTTTAATAATTTATGCAAAATAATTTTTCCTCATTAATTAAATTAT
Source organism: Vireo altiloquus (assembly GCA_013396875.1). Lineage (NCBI taxonomy): Eukaryota > Metazoa > Chordata > Aves > Passeriformes > Vireonidae > Vireo > Vireo altiloquus. Next base: position 283,286 of record VZRF01000318.1, on the reverse strand, counting down.
ATAAAACTCATTGATAATGTCATCAACCACACATGAGAATGTGACATGTAATGTTACTGTAAGACTCTTGTAACTGGTTCCAAGTAATTGTTATTCTATGCTAATGAGCACGAAAGTTTATTATGATTATATAGGTTCTATAATTCTTCTGTGTGAGAGTATAGTAGAATTCAAATTTATTTTGAATGTTTTTATGGTAAGTTATGCTAGCTCATCTGCTTGTGTCATGCTGTATAACAATTAAAGCAGCTGATCATTTTAATACACTCCCGAAATTTTAAATAGCATGACATGCTGTCCCAGTTTAACTATTGCACTAACTTAATCATTGTGTAGCTCTCACTGCATTGAATCCTCACTGAATAGCTCTCACTGAAGTGCAATACTCAGCACGTCAGAAAAACAATCACTTTATCTTTAGTCTAATACATTGAAACAATTACCTTGTTTTTTCTAGGCATTCAAATACAGGTTCTGGATGTCACCAAAAAGGAGCAGATAGAAAATCTGGCCAAGGAGATTGAAAAGATTGACGTCCTCTGTAACATTGCAGGGTAACCAGATTCTCTTTGCTACTACTATTTTTTCCAGTTTTCCTTGTCCTCCAGAACTACTTTCTATTACTTCAATGCATTTTATTTCTTATGTTTTAATGGATTTTATACCCTTAATACAAAATTTCATGTGTTTTCATCAAAACTGAACTTTTAGTGCACAGCCACATAACCCAAGCCAAGACACAACAGCTCTGGAATTTATGTTTTCCCTACTCTATGGGTATCCTGTACTGATGGCTTTGACCCTCCTAGCACAACACTGAACAAAGCTGACAGTCTGCTAGTGCTCCATTTTTTTCTTTAATTCTTCTATTGCCAATCATTTTGTTGCACATATTGAGTGCTTTGTGTCCTTGATACTTATCAGAAAAGATACACTGCTGCTTGCATTCTTCAAAAGAGCTCTTATCCCCCCCTTTTCAAGGTTGGAAAAGTTAACCTCTACAAAACAGTAGTGGGAAAAGGACCATAAAAAGCCACAGAAATGTAAATGACAAACTGTAATCCACTTCATGCATTTATTTCTAGGTTTGTTCATCATGGAACCATTCTGGACTGTGAGGAGCAAGACTGGGACTTCACAATGAACCTCAATGTTCGCAGCATGTATCTAATGATCAAGACGTTCCTTCCAAAGGCAAGGCTTGGCTGCCCATGACTTTTAGTCTCTGCTGCATCTGTTTAAAGTGTGAGAGATCAGAGTTGTTGCCACTGTGACAACATACAAAATACAAATGTTCAGCTTTGGGTAGGGGAGCCCTTAGCGTGCAGTGATCCTACTGTAAAACATTCTCTGCATTGCATAATATTTCAAGTAGACAATTTATCTAAAGGATATGGTAGAGAAGATTTATTTGGGGAGTTGACCTATGAACTAGCTAAAATACTTCAGACTTTATGCAGAGCAGTGAGGGAGCCATTGCAATAGAGTGCTAACTGTATTACACTACAGCACACAGCTGCACAATACTACTGCTAAAAATTATTTATAAATAATGTTTATTAACATGACTTTTATACAGCTCTGGAGACCATCTTGTGAAGAAATTCAGGGATGATGATGCTAACATGCTGATTAGAGCAGAACAATTCACTGAATGCAGCAGCTCGAGGATGCTTCTTGGTTTTGACATAATAACTGGGTTTGGGTCTACAAAAACTTGTGGACTGAAGATGGTGTTTGCATTACTGTAAATGTAAAGGCCAGATTTGAAAGCTGTGACCATGACTGGATGACAACTACTCTATTCAGTATTGTTCTAGTTCTTTTTGCTTGGTTGGTTTGGTTTTTCATTTGTTTGGGGGTGAGATTTTTCTTAGCTAAACTTAATTTTCAAAGTTTGGGGGTTTTTAACAACTTCAGGCATATCAGGTTTTAGGGTGCCTAAAAAGGTCATAACTTAAAGAAATTTGGCTACAATTCATAGATGCTAGAGTGTTGTGTTTTAGTCTTCTCCAAAACAAGAAGAGTTGGAGTGGGATCAGCAAGTTGTGGCATTGGTAGATGGTACGAGCAGATGTCTGTGTAGGGTAACTTACTGTGGTGACAACAGGGCAATGATGGAGAGGTGGTGACCTAAGAAAAAATCCTTTCCTGGCATAGTTTTCGATCCTGAATGGCTCGGGGGGTCTGAGTGAGAATTTCAGACTTTGCTTCAGCCAGTGGCACCTGCCGTCGCCAATGAAGCTTTGTGACCCTGAGCATCAAGTGCACGTAGGGCTGTTCTGTGAGTTGCTGTAGGCTGTTTTGCTGAACCTGCAGATGACAAAATAGTTTGCATTCAAGTGATGTAAGTACTCTTTTGCAGATGCTTAAACAGAAATCTGGAAATATCATAAATATGTCTTCTGTCGCATCCAGCATCAAAGGTCAGTAGCTTGCTAGAGTTCCTAATGTAAATCTTTAAGATGATGGATGTGCAAAATAAATATTGCACAACTTTGAATTTAGAGGACATTAGAAATTCAAAGCTATTTCTAAATCCTGTGGAGGGATGCAGTTAGGAAAAAAAAAGTGAACACATACAACTCAAGTAAAAATGCAAGGACACAGATGAAAAATTGGAGAAACTCCAAGATCTTTACCTCCAAGCTTTTCCAATGTTTTGTTGCATCCTTTTTATCAGTTTTTATTAACTAAAAAGGAATTACTTCCAGAGATATCTTGCTACGTATGTTCTTCAGAAATACAATGAAGAAATGACAATTACATAAGTGCTGTAACTGTGCTTTCAAACAAAGCCTGATCATGACTAACAGAGGAGTTTCTGCTGTTCCTAAATCTTTGTTGCTTGCTACATTTTCTAGACTAGTCCCCGAACTTAGACTATTGAAAGATTGTGTGTTTTCCTGTGGTGTATATCTGAATAGAATTCTAACAGTTGGCATTATAGCTAGCCTGCCTTTATGGAGAGGCTACAGTTGCTACAGTAGATGCTGGAGTCCAGAAGCAGGTGCATATTGAACAAACTTGTTTCTTTCTTGTTTTTTTTTTCCTTTTTAACTTTGTTTCTGTGCTGCCTTAACATGGACCTTCTGTTAGGAGTTGTGAACAGGTGTGTCTACAGTACTTCAAAGGCAGCAGTTATTGGGCTCACAAAGGCTGTGGCTGCTGATTTCATTGAACAAGGCATCAGATGCAACTGTGTATGTCCTGGTAAGTGTTCTTACATTATTTTGTAAACTAGGAGCAGATGCTAGAGGGCCAGATTTAGTTTGGCTTTTTTAACAAAGAATAGATTTGCAAGTGATAACTAAAGTTACCAGCAGTCTGAAAGAACAGAGCATGCTTGAAAGGCTTAATATAGAAAAGTTGTTATTCTGTGGTTAAAGTGTATGTTTGGTCTGATTAACCTAGTATGTGCACTTTATATAGACATTACACAGGACTTGAATGGTTGTTTTCAAAGATCCAGTCCAGGAAGTTAAAAGCAGGCAAGAGCTAGCTAACAGTCTGACCATAGTTTAACCATCCAAAAAGTATTGAATCTAATTCTCTACACTCTTGCCTTCTACTGAAATTTTAAATTCTGTGCTCTATCGGTAGATTATTTCATAATATAATTTCTCCTAAATAATATTATGAAGTTACACCTAGGTGTTAAGACATACAAATAGAACAAATAAGCTTTTGTCATGATTGCTGATGCAGTTGATTTTTAACACTGAATTTAAAATTTTGCTTAGGAACTGTTGACACACCATCTTTACAGGAGAGAATCCAAGCCAGGCCTAACCCAGAACAGGTGAATAAGCAATTTATTAGCTTGGTCACATGTGTATATATGTTTAACTATCTTAAAAAAAAAAAAAAAAAAAAAACAAAAAACCTGCACTTCTGCCCATATTCAAGAATGTCCTCAGTTTCAGAGTACTGTTGATGACTTAACATTACTGTCTCCTTTGAAAGTGTGCTCAGCTTCTACTTGTGACAGAAGCCTTAAGGCCAGACCAGAACTGAAGCCTCAGAAGGATACTATTGCTTAGTGATTGTACAGGGTCTCTCATCCATGGAAGCAACTCCAAGTGTAGGTTACAGTATCCAGTGCAAAACCAGAGGACATTTTCTATTGTGGCATGTATCAGACACAAGTTCGTGCAAAAACATGACAGACAGAGCATTCTGGCCTATGCACTTCCAACAGTATTTGGGATGCTTAACCAACCTGATTAGGTATTTGCAAGTTCTCATTTGAAGGACCTGGGAATATCTACCACCAAAGGAAGAAGGATTTTATGTTGGCTTTATTTTGGAATCAGAGATTTAGGTGCTGTCTAAAAGTCTCCTACTTTTTTTCAACCTGAAATTCATATCACTGTTGATTTTGTATTTTTTGTAGCATTAAATCCCTACTCAGTGCACTGAAGAAAGTTATGATTAGAGGCCTGTTTCCATTATTGCTTTGTACACGTCAATAGATTAAAATAATTGCTTTCTTATTTTTGATATACCAAATGCTCTTGTATATCCAGGCACTGAAAGACTTTCTAGCCAGACAGAAGACTGGCAGGATGGCTACTGCTGAAGAAGTGGCCCATCTCTTAGTGTACTTGGCCTCTGATGAAGTAAGTATAAACAATAAAATGTCCTGTCACAGAATCCCGTGCTACTTTGCTGCTTCACAGTAGAGAGGGTACTTGTTTCAGGATGATTTATATTGCCTTTCAGCTGGATTATTACAAAAATAAAAAAATTATGTTCTTTTACTGAGTTCAAAATGTGACACAAAAAGTACTCTGAATGTTGACAGTGACTGCAAGGCATTGCATATTTGGTGCCATAGCCTTGTGGTTTGCCGTCACCTGAGCAAATTGACTGACCCCAGATCATCCTGAAGGGTAAGAGAAATGATCTTGTCAGCTTTACCAAGCTCACACCATGGCTAGATCATGTTTTAAGGAGGTAGAATTAGTAGCCATCACCTACCTTTACTATTCAAGGGCAAGTAATTGTGTAGAGCTGCTGGAGATTTTAGCTAATGCTCAGGATCAATCTGCCATTCCAGCATAAGTAAAACAACAGACCCACTGTGGTTGTTACACATCAGACTCTTGATGACCACTGCAAACAGCACCAACATTTATGAGCACACACCAATGTTATTTCATCTGCTATAAACTTACTGAGACTCGAAACCTGGACTGGATTTGTCTGGATTTGTCCAGCAGTCCTAATGTCCACGTCAAAATACTTTAATGGATTTAGTTCAGTATTAATGTTGCTATCTATCAGTAATCTGTTTCTCAATTTCATCTTGGTTTTAGTATTTCCGTAACACTAACAATTTTTTCCAGTCTTCTGCTCCCTGTCTGCTCACAGGGTTTTCAACCATGTGTAAATAGAATTCCATTTTTTCAATACATTCAGTATGTTTCAGCACTAACACAGGGAAGAATCTCATCACCTCAGTTGCTTACCCCACTATCTGTATAATCTAAGTTTTCAGTTAGGTCCCATTGTAATTATTGGCTGACCTGGTCAGATTCTGCTCAGCTGGACAGAGCTTATAACATCACAGTGTGAAGTACACACACCTGTGTGTGTGCAGGTAAGATATCTGAAGTCTAGCTTTTGTAAATTTGTATTCTCAGGATGCATTCTCATCTTAAAGCCTCTAATAATATTTTTGCCACACTTCTTTGAATTAAGTAAAAGGCTTCAATTTCTGTGTTTGTTTCTATTTAGATATTATATTAATTATTCAGGTATTTTTGTAAAACCAAGAAAAAGGCATATAAAAAGAAAACAGATTTTTTGATTTAAAGAGAAAGTGCTTCCCTATAATTAATAGCCATGAAAAATTGCTTAAAATCATTGTTTATTTTATGTAATTTCAGTCTGCCTATGTGACTGGTAATGAACTAATCATCGATGGAGGATGGAGCTTGTGATTGACTCTACCTGCAAATGGAAATTCATACTATGACGGGCAAAAAATGAGGATGGTGTTTCTTGCAAAGATTGAGATCATGCATGTGATGTCTTGCCAAACAAATTTGCTGCAATCTCTCTCTAAATTGATCTTATTGATTAACTTTTCCTTAAATAGAGAAACACTGGAGTAAAACATACTTCATGTGGCTTCAATTTATGGCAACTCCAATAACATGAAAGAACAGCAGTTTAATGTTTAAGATTTCAGGGAGCTAGAAATATTATTCAAGGTACAAAACATGAGTTGTGTTTTAAGCAAATCTGAGTGAAAGGAATTATGTATTATCTTTATTCTCATCTTGCAAGATATTTGGAAATTAAATACTCACAATTAGTTTTTCATGTACAGGAACCACTGTGCAAGGACATTACTCTAGCAGGCATGGATGGGGGGTATAGGTGAGAGAAGTATTCTTAAATACATGGTTGGATTTTCATGAATATGCTTGACTTGTAGCACAAAAGGAAAAGGAGTGGATTTTACCACTCCAGAGAGTCAATACATTCTTCTCCAAAATGATTCACTGATATTGGGCAAATTCTGTAAAATCTGTTGCTAGGTGCTACATTTTGGTGCTCTATGCCTTATTCTCAAGTACCAATACAGCTCACTCTAAAGCACAAGGCAAAATTTCTCTGAAAAGGACTGTTTCTACAAGTGTATGTCTTGATGTTTTTATTGTGATAGCACATGGTAGGTTTGATTCATGAAATAGAAACCTATTATTGTCAAGTTCCATACTCTGGGAAAAAAACATAGGTCCTGACCCATAGATGTAAGGCAATGAATACCCTGAATTCATAAAGCATTTGTTCAGCTAACATACTGCTTAAAACCAACATGAATGACATGGTCTGACTGCCTGTAAATATGGTTACCTTTAAAAATTGCACATAGCTCCATTTATCTACTTCATAAATGAAACTCTATGCCATTTCATACATATATTTATATACATGAAATGCATATATATGTGAGGGAGGAATTACAAAAGAAGTGCTACTGAGTATGATTTATCGGTAATCAAAGCACAGGAAAAATGTACAATATTGTGTATGTTTCTGTAACAACAACTGCCATGTTTATAAAATTATTATTAAGCTTTTCAATATTAGCTGAAGCATCATTATAAATTATTTGATTTCAAAGATAATGAAACACATCTAGTTAAAATCTGGCCTCTATTTTAAAATAATTGTATGTAAATGTAAATTTTACAAATGAGAAAAGTATTGTGGATGTTGACTTCCTTGGGCTCATTATGGGTTTGATGTTTACCTTTAATCATGGTTGAAGCACTCTGACCTTGTGTAGTTTGTTAATGGCATTTTAGAGAATCTAGTATTTCAATCAAGCGACCCTGGCAGCCAAGCAGGATCAAGCTGGGGTACAAATCCAAAGTTATCCAAAATGGTTCCACAAATGTTCGCTGACATAAATTCAGACATTAAAAGTTAAGGCTGGTAGGACACAGTTTCAATGGTTTCAGAGTTTAATACGAAGGCCAACGTCCTTCTTTTGCAGCAGGTGCCGAAGTCTTACCTTGAAAAGAGAAAATTTCCCCACTGCAGTAACACAGGGAGCTTGTACTGTGTATTCTGAAAACATAATTAAGAATCTGAGACAAAATTCGTTATACTTATTGCATATTGGACATCATTACTTAACATTTCTAAGCTCACTTAGAAGTGATTGTAGGTGATTGTGGTATACAGATGCTGCTCAAAAATGGCAGCTGCTGTTGTTGTCAAAGCACTTGTGCAAGGAAGTAAGTACCACCTGCCTTTAAATTCTGCTAAAGGCACAAAGGGCATTTTTAGTGGTAGGCCAAGAATCTAGAAACCAGAAAAATAAAATTCAGCAGAGCTTGCTGCCTCTTGCCTTATTAGCAGGGCTTTTCATGGAGGTGTTAACAGTTGCAACTCTGAAATGCCATGAGGTTTTTCAGCAGACTTGTTGGAATTATTAAAGAGCTTCTTAATGCTCTCATGATCTCTTAATTCCCTGGTCTGTTTTTAATGGAACTGGGTAATTGTCTTTGTTTTCCTTCCACCTCAGTGATAATATAAAGAGGCTTTCTGACTTTTCAGATTCTAGGTCAAAATTTTCTCTTGTGGGGGAGAGAGGAATAGACTTCCCTGATTCAGAGTCCTTCTGGAAAATTAAATCTGATCAAAAAACGCTTTCATTTTCTCTTGGATTTGAGGTCAGCTTAGTTCTCTGTGATGATACCAGGAGCAAAGTAGCAATATGAAGTATTTGACTCTGCTTTCACATGCACTCAGTGCAGCTTGCAAATTTAGGGTTGAGAAAAAGAGAAGGTATATCTCATTCCCTCATGTGCACTTATAGATGAGGTGAATGAATTTGTTTTAAGAAGTTGAAATGCCGTGATGGCAACAACATCTATATGCAAGTCAGTTTTGTTTGGGGTGGTTTTGGTGGCTGGTTGGTTTGGGCTTTTTTACTTCTCTTGCCTGCCCCTGAATTTCTTCTGCGCGCTCGCAGAGCAGAATCAGCAAGAGCTCCTTACCCTTTCCTTGCACCAAACCTCCAACTCCTCCAGTGCTGTAGCCTGGGTTAAAGGATTGCGTGGGAAAGGCAGCACAGAAAGTCTTTTTCATGTGTACAGCATGCAACGAATGTCATGGAGGACTGGCTATGAAAGATACAAAAATCTTCCTCCTGGATGCCGTGATATGTATCCAGAGCCTTGATGGGCTCAGGTCTGGTCCATCCCCTCACACCGACCTGACAGCTCGGACCACGGCCAGCCTCCTGCCGCCTTGCCCGCGGTGACCCATTCAACAAAGCACCCGGGAAGCCTTTTCGGGCATCCCCAGCTCCGGCTGCTGGCCTGGGGAAGCTGTGGCGGCGGAGGAGGGCCTGTCGCGCCAGCAGCAGCAGCAGGGCGGGAGGAGGAGCCGGAGCCGTCCCAGCGGAGCCGCTGCTGCCCGCGCCGGGAGCGAGCTGTCCCCTCACGGTCCCCGCGGCCCAGCCGCGCCAGGCTGCACAGGGAGCGAGTCCCTCGCTCCGCTCCCCGCCGTGCCACAGGTGAGCTTTCCGCCCCTCTGTCTCGTTCCGTCCCCATCCCCTGCAGGGGGGCGGAACTGATAGCAGGCTCGGTAGGTAGGAGGCTGCACCCGGGTTTACTTAGCGGCTTTTTGTGGGTAATGATGGTTTGGGCTTAGGTGTTTTAATCGCTATTTATTCTGAGTGCTATTTGCTCTGACGGTGTTTGTGGTGTTTCATTTGCATTCCTTTCTGTACCCTCTGTGTGCAAAGCAGAATGCTGAGAGTCACCGAGGCAGCAGAGCTCATGCCATAGGCATGCACGTGCTGTCCCTGTCAGTCAGCTCTCCCTCCCTGCCCATTAGAAATAACTAAAATGAGAGGATCTAATAAAACCTTCTCTGCTTTCAAAACAAGAAAAGTGTATTTTACAGGGAGCGACTAAAATAGGTCTGTTACTGGCTGTTTTCCATGGGACAGGCCTTAACCCTGAGTTATAAATTCCGCTTGGTGATTTCCCAATCACTGATTTTGTTTGCATTGAAGGTGAAATTTAAAAACCAAAACAAGCCCCCCCCCAAAAAAAAAAAAGGAACCCCAAAATCTGTTAACTTCCAAAAGACCACTCTGACATAAGTACACTAACTACTCACTTTGGTCTCATTGATCCAAAAGGACGGTTGTTGAAAGTAGAACTTGAAAGATTCTTGATCCTGCTAACAGGGTGCAGACCTGACACAAAACAGATAAGGACAGCACTATTAGGCTCCTCATTCTCTCCTTGAAACCATTCCTGTGAAATAGAACATTCAATATCCCTGCTTAATCAATCTTTCCTGTCCCACACACTGCTGTGAACAGCGCTTGCAGGAGCTGAAGCTGTGGCGAGGTGGACTTGCCTTTCTCAGAAGTATTAATGTATTTTGTGTCAACAGCTATGTGACTAAAATCTGGGATGTTGCCTGTGCAAAGCTGGATGGAGAACAATATCCTTTTGTCCTTTACTTGCACGCAAACTGAGTGCAAAATTAAGTACACAAATCCACCCTGGGAAAGTGGTCAGTGAAGGGAAGGAGGGAGGCACTGGTAGGTTGCTGATACTTTCTATTCCAGTTGGGAGGACTGGCCTCGATGAAGGGATGAAAAAAAAGAAAAACTGAAAAGTATCGCTAATGTCATTAAAAATCTCCAATAACGCAACTATTTGATCCTGCAAGTACTAATTAAAACCACAGAAAAGTACTGGAATTTGAATAAATAAACATTTTGCCTTTAAAAAGGAAAGGAAAAAAGCAAAACTATTAACTTAGAGCACACTGAAAGTATTTGCCTATAGCTTTATTCTTCTGCTATGCCTTGGCCATGCCTCAGGCCAATTTCATATCAGAATAGCTCAAACAAAACCTCATAGGTGTTAGAGTGACACCCCTTGTTTTTGGCGTTAGTCATTCCCAAATATCAAATATTTCATTTTAAACTTGAGGCTTGATAATTGTGAGAATCAGCTCTGACTTACTTCCAACAATCTAGCAAGGAAGGAATTTGTTGGCTCAGAAGTTCTGGATTAACTTCACTGGTGTTTTATATGGCCAGAGCAGTGTAAAAGACTTTATGAAATTGAGATGATGGAGAATATATGCCAACCTTTGCTGCAACAGAGAACACTATCAAGCCTTGTCTCCAGATCTCATACTTGTGAAACTAAACATATGCACCAAAAAAATACCTGACATACAAAACAGTGCATTGCCATATCTTTTGTTAGAATCTACAGGACAAGAACTGGACTAGATAAAGTGAGCAAATACAATGATAATTACCCACAAACTACTTCGTTCTTATTTCCCACTCTGAGAAGTATCTCCATGGGATATACTCAGTAAAAAAGAGCCATGTTTAATCAGACTGCAAGCTGTGAAAAGTCCAGATCTTTATTCCAACAAGCATCTTCACTTTCTTAGATACTCAGTCAATGTGTTTGTAACTAGTGGCATCTTACAGAAACACATTCTTAAAATTCCTCTGAAAATCAACCTGGATCAGCCAGGCTTAAGTTAGGGGGAAGGTGTCCCCTCCTGAAGCTTTTGCAACCACTTAGAGTTTTAGAAACTATAGTAGTTCTAACTTTATTAAATAGTCGCTTGCACTGCTATGTACACAGGGCCTGTGACACTTTCAGAACTAATGGTCCTGCTAAGTGGTGCTGACAGCAAGTAGCTTTTATTATGTGCTGAAAGGAGGCACAAATAGGTAAAGACGTATTACATCCATACTTTTAAGAAGGAATGAAGAGGTGAGCAGAAATCATCGTGATTTGTAAGCTTAATACTGTTCTTCTGTTAGTTTCTGTCTTTTGTTCTTATGTAGAGCATACAGAGGCACACACAACCCACTAAATTTGTAATTAGGCTGTGAGGATGTTTTCACCTGATCTGTGGGGAAAAGACAACGTCACTGAGAAGTCGTCCATTTGGAAAACAGTGATTATTTGCTTCTCTTTAACTTTTCCACCTTTATGTCTTTCTTTAGGTTTGCAGCAATGGTAAAGGAAGATGTAAATGACAATGAAGATTCTGAACCACCAGTATGTGAGAGAAATGTCTTGATTCTCATGCATCAGCAAAGTGAGGTAATTAGGATCTCAAAGAACTGTTCTAGTCAGAGAACCCTCCTTTTCCCTTCCTTTTTCCTTTTTAAAGAATAAAATTCTTTAAATAAATAAAATGCAAAAGACACTTAAAAGTAAGCATATAGCATTGAGTGTATCTCATATAGATGTCTCTATGGCACATCTTTATGCACATGGTGATCACAGAATCATGGGGTGAACAAGTAACTCGGTGCTGAAAGCTCATGAGATTTGTGTTCCAATCATGACTCTGAGTAAGGAATATATATATATAGAGAGAGAGAGAGAGGGAAGAGACATAATCATAAATGTGGAACTATTACTGGAGAAGGGCTAAACCACATTAGAGGCAGAATTCCATGTCTACAGTATGACAGTATGCTGACATGAATAATCATACAGGAAGGTAGATGATTAACTTGTCAAAAGTAATGCTTAAATGAAGTGAGACACAAATCCAAAAATGGTCAAAAAGTGCTTTGGCTATGAATATGGATCAGTAGATGTACCAGTATAAGAGAACAGCTTCAAGGAACTTCAAGGAAATAACGCCTAGGGTAGCATTTCTCCATCTCTACTTTGACATATCAGCTTGAGCCCTCCAGCAATGGATCATGTGAGTAATGCTTGTACTGGTCAGATGTGCTGTTTCTTTCACCTTTGTTTTGTTATTTTGGTTCAAGGCTTTACAACAGAAGTTATTTAGTTATTAGTTTAATATAACTATTTATTATTTAATATAATGGATAGTTACATTAGAATCACTATCTCACTGGAATGATGCTAATCATTAACTGTATTGTGAAATCCAGTCTGGAAGCAGAACCTTATTAAATTGTAGTAAATATTCATAAATGTTTAGTTTTGTACACGAGACAAGCTGAACCTGGCCTGCTATTATTGTTTCCTCATCAAATATGCAAATATTGTTACTGCACAGGTGCTATATCTATTGGCACAGGAGCCCTGTCAGTTGCAGATAAAAAGGCAAATGTCCTGCAGTTTCTCTCATGGAGTTCTTTGTGCCATGCAAAAAACAAACACGGAGCCAAAAATGCCAAAAATATGTCAAAGCTGCACATTCCTACAGTGGTTCTTTAGTTAACAGTCATCTGTAGCCTGTGGGCATCCAGTGCATCTCAGCTCACTTCAGGTGTTTCACACTACTTCAAATACATAAGGTGCCACTTCTGAGGGAGTCTCCTTGTTTTCATTCAGCAGGGACCAACAGCAAGTGCCAAAGGTACTGATGGGAATATACAAACAGAAGAAACTGCTCTCTTGAACCACTGCATTCAGCAACCTCCAGAACCAACAGCAGAGTCTTCAATACCTGCAGGAACATGGAGGCAAATATTTGCTTGTCCTCCTCAGGGTTTACTGGCCCAAACAGTGACAAATGGTAGGTAAGAAAGACAGAGTTTAACTAAAATGAGAAATGGCAAATGAAGTACTTGTTTCTGTGAATGGGATGACATCTGTCAGTTGTCCTTGAAAACAATGAATGGAAGTAGCTGTGTTTTAGTTATCACACCGTTGTTTGAATGTTTTAACCATAGGGAAAAAAAAAAAAAAGATGAAACAAAGATTTGAATGTACAGTTTTTGTTTCTCCAGTCTCTCTTACGCATTTACTATGGTAGGTATGTTTCTGCACTGCACACTGTTTTCATCAGAAGAAAGACCTCCTAATTTTTGTCTTGATAGTTTGTCCTTAATACTCCAGGCTTGCAAAGCCAAGAGTCCTCACTACAAGGCAAACTGACCCATTTTGTTCAGAATTTGTCCTAAACTGAAAGCTCCCAAAGAGATGCCTGGCTAATCAGTTATTTAAGATTTTTCCTAAGAAAAGACACTTTGTGTGTCTTTGACTTCTTCCACAGCGAGTTGGAATTCTTAGGCTTTTACATTTCGAAATCTACTGGTCTTCCCTTTGCTACCTGTCACCCTCAAGTAAGATTAAGAAAAATCCACTATGAAAATGCAGTGCATTTATTCAACACATTTTTTGCTTCTCATTCAGCCCTCTGCTTTTATATGTATGCATGCCTGTTCTCGTTGAACAACTGTAGGAAACAGATTTGTGAACCTTGAAAGAGAATAATGTTTTCACATATTTTATAATATTTTCACATACTGTTCTCATAATATTTTTCAGGATTTTTTCCCCTCTATTATCCTGCTTTGATTGCTGTATCAAGGGAAGTATCTGTACTCCAGATGTCTAGAGACATGACCTTCTTCAGAATTTTTTTCCCAGGGATAACAATGAATTGCACAAACACATTCAGCCAAAAAAATATGCTTCAATTATTTTAAAAATTAGACTAGATCTGCAGTCATCAGCTTGAAAATATGCCAGGCTGTTCAGCAGCAGGTTTTATTGTGGTTCTGAAGTAGCTGAAGGAAGATAATCAAATGCAAGATAAGTTAGTGAAAGTCTTTGCTTTAAGTTGGAAACCTGTGAAGTGTTTTTCACAGCGAACCAAGGCTCACTAAATTCATTTTGATATTTAATGATGTTCCTGTTACCAATTTTAAAGTATTTTAGTATCTATAAAATCAGAACATCAGTTTAGGGATCATCAAAGATTAATTGCATCATTATGATTAAACTAATTTTTAAAGTAAGTAATTTTATTTCTAAAAGTCCTGGTTAACTTTTTTCTTCAATGGAACAACAAACGTGATCTAACAGCAAAGTTGTTTCTGAGAGATGATTAAATACTAATCAATTTTTGTTTTATTCCAGTTGCATTTGTGGTCCTGGTTTGGGCTGTGGTTTGGTCCATAACTGGGGCTGAGTGTCTCCCAGGTGGAAATCTGTTTGGAATTCTGTTTCTTTATTTCTTTGCTGTCATCGGAGGTAAAATTTTTGGATTCATTAAAATACGAACATTACCCCCTCTCCCTGCTCTTCTGGGTAAGATATCCTTCCTTCTTTTCTTTCTGCATGCTTTGTGTTGTTTAAACCATCAAGTAGTACCTGTATGGTAGACATGTTTGCATTGGGAACAAATAAACTGTGTCATTCAAAATCTGTAGCTTTTCCAAATGACATTTTTGCTCCTCTCTAAAAAGGTGCAAAATTTTCCAGACTGGCTCAGGTGAGATTGTAGCTAAGGCTCTCTTCTTAATTCTTTGTGGGTCAGAGAACTGTATGCCTACAGACTCAAAGTTCATTGTCCTTCAAACCCTTCTGTCACAGTTACTTAAAATTTGGGTTTAATAACACCAAACAGGAGTCTTAATCCAGACGTCATCTTACAGTAGAATAGTAGTCTCTTTGCAAAATTATTGCTGAGCTGTTTCTTTAGTATCTTACACAATGAAAATGTTTTCCAAAGAAATCAATACAGGAATTCCCTACTACTGGTAGTCCAAAGAATTTCTTTCTTCTCCTTCCTTTATCTCAAGACAATTGAAACCTGAGAAAATAAATTCACAACAAGGAATAATTCTTCTGCAGAGTAATTCTGATTCAATCATAACTTTTTTTTCCACATCAACATCCTATTTTATTTTACACAGAAATGCAAAATAGAAATGGGAGATGAAAATAATGTTAATTCTGACATCTTCAGAATCTTTTCAGAAGGAGGTTTTGTATTTGCTTAGATCAGAACAATATTGTTACATGCTGTGACGTCAGTGAAGTCGGAAATGAAGCTCCAGGTTCTTCTCACCAGCTGTGTCCTATCCCCTTGCTATGTTTACTGCATAAATGAGTAAAGCTGTTGACAGAGAGTAAAAAACTCCATGGCAGAGTGAGCCTGCAGTGCACAGGTGTGATGCTGTAGCCCAGTGCATGGCTGGTGCTGTGCCTCACGCAGGAGCTCTGCACAGGCTCTGTCCAGGCAGCTTGTGCCTTCTTGCTCTGCTTAGTTTCACCAGAGAGGAAAAATTCAAACGAGAGGGGAGGGAGGTTTTGCATATGGCATGCATGCCTGTGGCAGTATGAACACGGAATGTCACATGCAGGGAGTCTGCCCTTTCTAAGTAAACACCCTCTTAAACAAATAAAAGTATTTCTGACCATTTGGCTTCTATTTGTCTGGGAGTTTTTTAATTACATCTGTATCTAAAAGTTATGAGCTGAGCATAAAACTACTTGTCAGACAGGTAATGCTAGACAACAGAAACTTCAACATGTCAGAACATGTCTCTTGAATTGTTTAGTACAGAGTTCATTGCTCAAATCCCCAGGCTTAGAGGAAAATTGGAGAAATTTATGACTTAGAAAATGACATAGACAATGTCTGTGAATATTCCCTTTTTACACTGAAAATATGAACCTTGTACTCTTACATGCCTTTAACCCATTTTTGCTAGGTGCAGTAGAGTGTAAGGTGGCTGGCTGAGCACTTAAATACCTTATTGTGAGCCTCTGTCTCAGAAAAAAATTAGTGAAATTGGTACTGAAACAACCACCCAATATATTTTAGGTACACAATGCAGAGAGGTTTCTGCAGCAGGAAGCATGGAGCAGATCACTGAAGATATCCTTTGAGCTGGACATTTTTGCTTTGTTAAGTAGATTTCTGAATCAGGGTAGTTCCAGTGACTTGGACCTCAAGCAAACGTTGCAAAGAGCATGTGATCACAGTGCCAGCCTGCTATTATTGTCATGAGGTACCACAGATTAATTATGACACTTGTTTTTCTCCGAGAGGTGGTGGAAAGAACAATGTCTGAAAGTTTAGAGTATCCCAGGACAAATCAAGTTCACAGTCAAGGCTCACACTGAGCTGGGACCAACCTGAGCACAATGATTTGTTTACTTTTTGTCCTTTTTTTTTGTTTCCTGTTTCTAAACATGACTAATATAAAATTATGCCACAAAAATGTATCTTTGAATCATCAGGACTCACAGTGCAGATCTGTATTTAAAGTCAACTTTTCCTGTACTTTTCCATATCCTTCCAGAGCTATGGCTTTGATAGCTTTGCAGGAAGTCTCTGATTTGACAGTTTTACTAGTATTTGCAAAAGGTCGTATCTTTCAAGTACCTCAAATAGAGGATAAGACAAAGTTTCCAATTTCCCTTCCCTTTTTTGTGCCCTCTTTGTGTAAGGGTCTCACTGTCAGAGCACTTTAAAATGTTTAAGCTAGTCCATGATGAGCTGGTTTAGATTATACTTCCCAAATGAATGCAGCATTATGGTTCATGTGATACATGCATTTCTTACACCTAAGAGGATTTTTAACAATTCCCAGCTTCTGAGATAAGTGCACAATATTAGATGATCTTCCTATTTTCGTGTTAAAACAAGCTAACAAGAATAAAATCTTTAAGGATGCAGAGGTATTTTTGCTTATGGTAAGTATGACCTGCACCTGGGGAACAAAGCCAAGTTCTTTTGACTCAGACTAAAGCTGTGTATCAGCATCCTGCTGATTTATTCACTGGTCACCTGCTGTGTTCTTAGGCCACTTCCATTGCTTTAAATGTGTTTATCTCTTTTCATGCCTCAGTCCCATTGTTAAAACATGGCTAATAATTCAGAATACAAATGGTTTCTTTTTCTCTCATAAAAATATTATATTGTGTCTATTTTTAAGAGTGCTATGCAAGTTTCTCTTGTGCAGTAGAAAACATCATTTGACAGGAGCATATTTGTTTTGACTTAAGGGATGCTGCTTGCTGGTTTCCTAATCCGAAATACCCCATTCATCAGTGACTTTGTCCAGATAAACCTACGCTGGTCTGCAGCACTGAGGAATATTGCTCTTTCCATTATCTTGACCCGAGCAGGACTCGGCCTGGATCCAAAGGTATGGCACCAGACATTTGTGTGAGGTAGAGTATAAAACAGCTATCAAAAAATTTTGAATAATTGTTTACATTAAAAATATTGAACTCCTCAGTCTTGGAGCATCTGCAAATTCCATCATCAAAGAAAGCTTAGCTTCTGTGGTATATGTATGTTAATACTGGCAGTTGGATTTGTACAGTAGGCAAGCAACTCAGAAAATACCAGAAATTGATTTTATGATTATTTTCATTTCCTGAATTTTGTGAGTGGAACAAATTGAGGATATGTGCTCTGTCATGGTCTATCAGGAAGAGTTTACACTCCCTGACAAACTCCCTGTTAGTTTATGCTGAAAAACTAAAGTAATGGAAGGGGGCCCCAGTCCTTGAAAGAGAATGTTTTTGTGTGGACAGATATTCAAAGAACCTAACCAACCAAAAAAGTGTAAACCCTGTGTGACTTTTTTCACTTTTTGTTTTTAATCATTGCCATTTTAATGCAAATATATTAATTGCAAAGATGAGTCCTGCTGCACTACTGAAACAATGATTCACATCACAGTGAAGTCCATAATAGTCCTGTGAACAAAAAAGTCTCTGCGCCCTAAGAAATATGATATTTCACAAATTGAGGAAGGCAAGGTTTTGCTTATTCAAAACTGAAGCTGGCTGAAGTAAAGCTGTGCCATATTGGCCCCTATCTGTTTAAGGAACCACTTACAGTTTATATAATATTTATATAAAGTATGGGCAGTTTCGAACATCTAAACTGATTTTTCTTAACCAAGAAGAACTAGAGAGTTGCCAATGCTTCAATTATTTAGGAAAACAAGGTTTTGTTAATATTGAAAAATACCTGTTCTCCTATATTACCATCATCTTATTTTCCAAGACACTGAAGCTTGTATGAGCATGAACTGTGTGTTGTTAGACACAGCTTGGATGCCCAGTTCTGTGAGATTACATTTCTGTCTATTCCATGACAACTTTTTTTTGCTGAAGGAGCTTCATTTTTGACTCATTTTTCTTCCATGTGGCAATGAAACTGTCATTTGGACTCTGTGTGTGG
Source organism: Vireo altiloquus (assembly GCA_013396875.1). NCBI lineage: Eukaryota > Metazoa > Chordata > Aves > Passeriformes > Vireonidae > Vireo > Vireo altiloquus. The sequence continues at coordinate 264,830 of VZRF01000318.1, read as the reverse complement.
CAATGCTTTGATGCAGTTAAAATTGTTCCTCATGTAATTGAAACTGTAAAGACAAAGAAGTCAGTTTCTCTGCTCAGCCCTGATTATGTTGGGACAAACTGGACTGGGAAAAAGTGGAACTCTCTGTTTGTTTGGTTTTTTTTGTTCCATGTCAAAATTAGGGACCTGTCCTAGCAGACTCATGTTTATGACTAACTATTAAAGACAGCTGTTACAAGCAAATATGCCAGTTTAGAAAACTTTTTTTTAAAGTTGCTGAGCCAAAAGGAGCTTAAGCTCTGAATATCAAGTGAGAGACAGCTGAAAGATGCTTGGCTCCTTGTGCCAAGTTTATGCTGTTCTACAACTTTTCATGGTTTGTTCCTAGATTTTGGGATAATTTTGGGGGGTGCTCATGCAGCTTCTGGGATTATAGCAAAATCTTTTGTGGATTGACCAAATGACAAGAAGCCAAACAGAATTTTCTGTCCTTCCTGTGACATTCAGGAACCTTGTCAAGCCTAGATTCACTGCCAAGCTTGAAATTTTATATCCAAATCCATTTGGGCTTGGGCCTATCTCTAGTTTAGGCCATGTCATGTCCTAAAGGGCAGCTCAGACAGGAGCCATATCAGATTGTAAATGTTTTTCCTCTCTGTAAAGCCAAGGGTACTGACACTATTGTGCCTGTGTCATTGCAGGCTCTTAAGAAGCTCAAAGCTGTCTGTTTACGGCTTGCTTTCGGACCGTGCCTCTCAGAAACATGCACAGCTGCTCTCCTTGCCTACTTGTTCCTGCATTTGCCATGGCAATGGGGATTTATATTAGGGTAATGTACAGCCTTTTCTCCTGTATGACAAAAGTGCCTGTTTTTGGGCTGCAGCTAAATGACCCAAGTGTGGTTAGTTCTCTGTGCCAGGCAGAGACCTCAGTTCTGTGCCAGTTGGGAACCTTTGCTGAGCCCCTGTGGTCTTTTGCTTACCATTTATGCCTGGCTCTGTGGCTAATTTAAAGGTCGTATTTTCAGGCTGCGGAGGAGTAGTTGCATCATTACTCTTCTGTGTTTGTGACCTTAGCACTTGAAGAGGGAAGAAGGATGGTGCAATCCCTGAGCCTTGAACCACAACACAAGGGGCTTTTAGGGACAGAAAATGATACCATAATTTGGAGAAACTTCATACTGGCATTCAGAACTTCCACACAGAGAGATGCACACAGGACAGCCTTCCTGTCACAAGTCAAGGATAAGGATATGGCATGGTATATTCTAGAGTAATATCCTTGAAGAGAAGACCTTTTCCATCTAGCTCTATCTAAATTGGTGGACTTGGTCCAGACCCATTCGCTAGAACAAGACAGGTGAACTCATTCTCTGACACATGCTGAATTTTATGAGAAGGAACTGGGCTACTGAGTCATAAGCATGTCTAGACCAGGTTTCTAAATGGGACAATGAAGGCATCTGTCAGGGAGCATAACTGGCCTGCAGTGGAGACTCCAGTTTTAGTCTGTGGAGCCCTTTACTTTTAATAATATGGAGTTGGGCAGAAAGTAAGAGCTGATTGCAGATCTGCATAGAAATATCTCTGCTTGTAATTAGAGGGGAAAGGTTAGGAAAATACCTTACATAAAGGTTTATTTATTTATACTTCAAAAGAATTAAGGTCAGAATATTTTGAAGTTTTTTTTAGTTCAGTGCTTTCCTTTTGCGATGCTGAACCTATGTGTTTTCAGTTTTGTTCTAGGTGCAGTCTCCCCTGCTGTGGTGGTTCCCTCAATGCTGATTTTACAAGCTGGGGGATATGGGGTGGAGAAAGGTGTCCCAACTTTGCTAATGGCAGCTGGCAGCATTGATGACATTCTGGCTATCACAGGCTTCAACACTTGCCTTGGCATGGCTTTCTCCTCCGGTATGCTGGTTAATCTGCACATGATGAAATGCAGAACACTGATATTTTGAAGGATGTGTGCTCTGTTATGGCTGACTGGTTTGTAACTTAATGGCACCCCCTTATGAAATTCATGTATAGCCTTAAATACAGAGACCGAAATTACCCATGTTCAAAAGTTAGTGTAACATTGTCAGCTCTGAGTTGTGGGTCACAGTAACTTTCAGAGAACATTTTTCCCTGACTGCTCCCTTAGCTGCCAAGTCTGGTCCCTGCATGCCCAACATAATGCTTTGAAAATTCACTGGGTTTGGCAATGTTCTTACAGTGGTTCTTTCTCTGACTTCTCTTGCACACTTTCTTGGCATGAGCTTTCAGAGAAAGAAAGTTGCACCATCCAGTTCCTTGAGGCCCATAGGTTCCCTCCTGAACTCCCTTGCCCCAAGCAGCTTAAGGCAGACGCTGTCCTGGGATCACCCTCATAGGTCTAGAGCGTGGTTTCACTGAAGGGTCTGGGTATGGCTTACTGAACATGTTTTTCTTTTGCCAAATAGGTTCTACTCTGTACAACGTGCTCCGTGGAGTGCTAGAAGTTGCTGTTGGCATAGCAGCTGGGGGAATTCTGGGAATGTTTATTCGATATTTCCCAAGCCATGATCAGGTAAAAACCCAGTAAAAAAAAAAAAAATATATATATGCATAATAAAGAGAGGCTTTGCTAAGGGATTATTTTCTTTAGTTATTAATTTGCAAGCTTCCTGACAAGCTGTTTTGGGGAAAGCTTTTTACAATGTTCGCAGCTTCTAGATTGCAAAACCTATCAGGTGAGGATGTATTTTAAAGGGGATTATTTATTTACTGCACCAATAATAATGTATGATTTCATAGTCCTTCCTGATGGAAGTTTGGAGCCCAGCTCACCATCCTGCTCTCATTGAAGGTAGTGGAAATGTCCAGATGTAAAGGAGGAAGGGTCTGATACCCGTTGCAGACAGTAAAATAATAATTTATTAGATTGATGCAGGACACATTTACTTCTTTAAGATGTACCCAGTAGGCATAAGATTAAAAACTAATAAAACAGAGGTATTGGAGGTTTCAAGTGATTGATCATATCATTAGTATTAATTAGAATGTGTTACTTTCCATAAAAATTACATTTATAGAAAGTGGAAGATGAATTTTCTAATGAGGGGTAATTAAATGTACAGAAAATTGTGGAAGAATGTGCTCTGGACTACTGAAGTCAATATTTAGAGCATCTACTGCCCTCAGTGGCACCAAATTTTCTTATTAAATAATGTAAGAAATGTGATACCAGAGCTAAACAGTTCGATAGAAATGAGGAACAATGGTAGATAACTGCTGTGAGATTGAATGAAATAAAACTAGATTGTTCCTGGCAAATGCCTGACTTGCCCTTAAAAACACCTGGTGGCAAAGATTTCACCTTTCCTTGGATAAACTGTTGTAGTACTTGACTGCACAGGTAGAAAATCCTGCTATGGCAGAGTTGAGGCAGAACTGCTGGAGTATCATGTTCCTTGTGATAAAAAATAGCCTATTGGCAATAAGATTTCAGATGGGCAGAGGAAAAAAACTACATTTTCAAAATTTGTTTTCTTAGGAATTAATGTCCAAAAAAATCCTCAGTCCAACTGAGCAGTTCAAGTCTCACTTGAAAGCTTTGATTCCTTGACAATTATTAATTTGTATTTTTCAAGTTCTTATTTTCAAAATTAACAGGAGTAACTTTCCTCCATTTCTGAAAGAAATTTACTTTCTTGTTTCTCTTTTTCCTTGGCTGCAGGCATCTTTGGCATGGAAGAGATCATATTTTGTACTTGGACTGTCCATGTTTGCTGTTTTTGGCAGTATCCACTTTGGCTTCCCTGGATCAGGAGGGCTCTGCACATTAGTCTTAGCTTTTGTCGCAGGTGTGGGATGGTCTGATGGAAAGGTGAATGTTTACATAAGAAGCATACCACATCCAAAGTCTGGTGAATGTACAGCCTGACAGGAGCTTGAATTTTTGTCAGGAGTGGTAATGGTGTATTTGTGAGGCGTTAGAGGGTGTACAGACTTTAAAAACAAACAAACAAGCAAAAAATCCCCCACCAAAACAAGCAGCACATTCTTCATTTATTTTGGAAATGTAGCATTTCCCCTTCCTGCCAGAAGGTTACCATGTATGTCAGCAGAGCAGTAGGTATGCCAATACAGAACCTGGCATACTGATTGAGAAATGCTCAGCTTTTCTTAGACACCTTAAGCTGTATGTAGGAGACTTAGCTGTGAAGGCACTTGACAGGAGCAATCTAAAGCTTTAATTCCCAGATCTGTGAGTGTCTGCACACAGTCACTTTATGGTAAAATTTACAAATAGGTGTCTAAGATACAGATGTGGACATGGCCTAAATACCCTGAGGGTTCGTTCCCTGTGGCTTGGAGGGGGTGAAATGAAAAGCAGTGATTACCTGTCCTCTCTCGTCTTTCCCAAATCCCAGCCATTGTAATCTGGATAAATTAGAGAGCAGGGTGCACACAATAAATGGTGATATAAGGCCATACAAAAACCATAAAAAAGACTGCTTTTTAGTCACTTTCTCTTAGGTACTAAGCATACTTCCTGTTACTGCAGCTGTCCCACTGCATTTCTGTGCCTTGCTATGTCTCACTGCCTCTTTTGCTTGATTCCATCTACATTTAATGTTTGAGGGGATCTTTCTCTCTACAGCTGTAGCTTTGTGACATTCAGTAGGAAAAGGGGAAGGATCAGATACAGCAGAGTCCACATTACTATCCCCATCTAGACCCTGACTCCACTAAGATCTCAAGGCTTGTTATAACAGTGAAAAGAAACTATGACTGTCTAATTTTAAAGGATGAGAAACTCTTCTTGGGACTTAACTAGTTAAAGACATTACAACTAACCAAGCTCTCTACTGAAAAGCTTTTAAACCATTTCAGGAGAAAGGACCTTAAAAGAGTATATGTAGTCTATAAAGGCTTAGTTTAAATTCTTTTTATCTGCGCTTGAAGCTTCTTGGCCTTAAATATATTGATGTCAAATGCCTTAGCTCTTTTTTCTCAGACAGAGCCAGAGGTGTCTGCATACTCTGTACTCAGTACCTTACCCAGGTTTCCCTGCTGAGCTTCTCAAAGGCCACTGCCTCCCACTGTCCGTGGTGGAAGGCACTTGACAAACACTGTCTACAGAAAACAATGAACATTGAATCTATTCCTGGAGCAGTTAAATGGGCAGTAAACAGACTGAAATCTGCAAAGAGGGGATTTGTGGGGGCTTGGTTTTAGTTTTGGTTTGACTTTTTTTTATTTTGCCAGAACTAGGAAGGGTGAAATAACAAGGAGAAATGAGGGGAAAAAATGTTTTTATATATATATTTATTTTTTTCCACCTCATTCTCTTTCATGTTACAGAAGTTTCTGTATTACTGTAACCTACCATTCAATTGACTGAAGAGCAAGAGGTGTTGCAGAATCAGTCCCAAAGAGAACACCAAGGATGGGACATGTCTAGGCCCTGGATTGGTTATTAAGTGTCAGAGCACTGCACTTATATTTTCCACACACATCAGCCTGAAGGTTCATTTGCTATAGTAGAACCCACTTAATTAAAAGACAAGTGCTATTTCATATGCTATGTGTACCTTTTCATAGAAGTGGAAGATTCCTGTTTATCCTGGCAGCAGTTGTTTAAGGAAAATTGTGTAAAGTTCAACCATGAGGGGAAAAGAGGGTTTTGCCTTTTTACACTATATTGCAGTGGAAAGTTCAGCGCTTGTTCTTGGTATGTGATTTCAGACTTGCTCAGACTAACTTTGCTCCTGCTGACATGGAGAGAGGCCTCTGACTGAGTGCAGCATGAGCAGAGTCTGACTCTGCTCAGCTACAAGTAGAAGAACGTGTTAAAGCATGCAGTTCCCAAAGGCTTAGAAACTTCATGGTTTCAAAGCTGTTGAAATTACATCTTTCTAAATACTGAAAATCAACAATGCTTTAGTTTCCTTCTCTTGTCTGAAAACTGCTCTGTTACTGTTCAAACACCAGTGCTTTTTATTTCTCTTCTCAAGACATCAAACATTTATTTACTAGGACAGCTAGACACAATCTGACCTTCAAAAGGTGTGCAACTGATTTTGAATCTTTTAGTATTATGTCAAAGAAAGAGGGGCAATTCTGGACAATATTTATGAAACATTTTCACTTTGTCCTATGATTACTAAACTGTTGTGTCTACTTGGTCATCTTTATGTGAATTTACAGATTAGTTTTGTTTTCATTGCAGAGGGAAATAGAAAAAATTGTGGCAGTTGCATGGAATATCTTTCAACCTTTTCTTTTTGGTTTAATTGGAGCAGAAGTATCCGTTACATCTCTTAGGCCTGAAACCGTTGGTAAGGTCATTCACAAATTACCCAGCTTTCATTGCTGGCTTTGAAAGAATAAAGAAATCTAAAACAAAGCAGACTATGGCTGACCCAAAAAAACTCAAAAAACCAGAAGCACCTATGCACAAAGGTACTGAGAAGTGTTTGTCTGTTGCAGGGCTCTGTGTTGCTATATTAGGCATTGCCCTAGTTGTGCGAATCGTAGCAACGTTCCTGATGGTGTCTTTTGCTGGGTTTAATTTCAAGGAGAAGGTATTTGTCTCACTGGCATGGATTCCCAAAGCCACTGTCCAGGTAAACAATCCAACATCACTTTTGTTCCAGGGTAAATCTGTTTTCCTTAGCAAAGCTCCCTGTAACTAGCACAGCAGTAAGCAGGGAAAGGTTCAGGCTCAGTGACAGCAGGGTGTAGTATTTTGACACTTCATATTCTAAACCACCCTAAGTCTGCTTGAAAAGTGTGTGGAGAACCTTCTATGTGCAGGTGTTTTGTTTGCATCCTGGGTTTACTCTTAATAATGACAGTGAATTGTACATACACCACAGGAAGTTTAACAATTTCTCAGCCATCCTTCCTTCTTGTGCCTTCACATACAGATTCTGAAAACTCTCAAAACTCTCAAAGGTAAAAGCATTTGCCTCTTACACATGAAGTGTCTGCAAGGACAGTCACATCAGAGACTCAGAATGGGTTTCAGTTTGTGATTATTTTCATAAGGAGTAGTCTGAGAGCCATATTAATTGAGATGCCTTAGGCTGGCTACATTCCTGCTCCTTTATTTCAGTGATTGTCATTTAGACACTGCCTCAATAGCATGATTTCTTGCAAACAAAAGTTAATAATCAAAATAGGCAAGGCTTATTACATTAGTGAATTAAATTTTCAGAAGCTGCTACTAGTTGACTATTGTCAGGAGACATTCTCAAAGTGTGGTATTTTAACAGTTGCAATACACAATACACTGGCCCATTTCATTCATCACACATTCTCCAGAAACGTGGATAAAATGACAGCTAAGCAATGTTCTTCACAGGAGGAAACCACTCAGATAAACTCATTAGCTTTGGAAATTCCAAGCATAGCCAAGTGAAAATTGTTCTCATAGGTGTAATATAATGTTTATTTTGCTACGTACGGCCTAGAAACGAATGGGTTGAATGTACTAAAAATGTCAAATTTATGTAAAATGTTGACTGGTGATAGGGCCCCTTTTTCCCTCATTCAGTGCTAAAGATACTTGCTCCACCTCAGCAATGTTTTCTTTCCTGCAGGCTGCAATAGGTTCTCTTGCCCTGGATACAGCAAGACAACATCAAGATGAGCAACTGGAAAAGTATGGAATGGATGTATTGACAGTAGCTTTCTTGGCTATCTTGATCACTGCTCCAATTGGAGCCCTGGTTATTGGCTTGGCAGGGCCCAGACTTTTGCAGAAGGCTCAGACAAATAGCAAGGAGGATGAGGAAGGTGCTGGGGTTGGAGAAGAGGCAGAGGCCTGGGAGCCTTCCTAAGACAGACAACTACAGCAATCTGGTCCTTGAATCTGACACTTTTGTTGAGTAAAGATGACGTGTCTCTAGTCTTGCTGGAGGAAACTAAAACTATCAGTTACCCTTGCTATTTTTGAAGCAGCCCTGGTGGAGTTCTATAAAATATTTTTATGTGATGATGGTGCCTTGAGATGAAATAGCTGAACACACAGTGAATAAGATGACCTGGCAGTGAGTCACTGAGAAGTTAGCAGTCAACAGTTACTTGAAATGTGTGGGTGGTGGGGCCAGGGAGAGGGTCAGAATTTTTCAGGCATGGAGAAGAGTCATGAGGTGTAATATAAACAGAAGAAAATGGAGACTAATGTGAATAACTTCTTGATGGTTGAAACTGGGCTGTGAGATGACAAGTTCTACAACTCAAAGAAAGCAACTTCTAAGTAAGAGACTGCTGACACATAGTGAACAAGTCCTGCTGTGGGTTGGTGATTCCTTCTCCTTCTTCATTTGTGTTCCAAAACTTACCTTTTCCTATTGCCATTCTTCCTCACAGCTGATGCACTCCTTTGTGCCTTCAAGGGATTGTCAGCTCTGGTTGTAGCAAGGAACAGCAACTGGTACTTACATGCTCAAAGACACAGTTGGGGCCATCATGGACTGTGGTAATAAAGGTGTTGGTGCTGGCAGACAAAGGGATAGAGCTTGAAAATGGGATGATAGGCTTGAAAATGGGCCTATAAAGACCGGGAGAGGGTTGTATGGGATTGGAATGGCTGCTTCTTGACCTGCGTACCTCAGCCTTCACACAACATGATGTCAATGGAGAGATGCTTTCCTACAGCCAGGAGTAACCTCTGTTAATCAAAATTCTGCTCTTGCCTTTTAAGTTTGGCACCACTTGACAGATACCAGCAGATCAGTCTTACTCTGCTACGTTTTGTACAAATAACTAGCTCCAAGTAAGTTGTTACTAGCTCCTTTCTGAGGCATGGGGTCAGTACAGCATCCCTCAGAAACTGGAAGTTACTTTGTTATTTTTTGGTAAGGCTATTAGATTGTGCCTGTGACTGAGGTGGACAACACCCTCCTGCAGATTTCTACTCTACAGTTCACTGAACTCATTTTACAGGACACTGTGTAGAATACATTTGATGTGTCTAGATTTTGGCATTAGTAAGAACTAATAATTTCTGGTTTAGCTTCTAAACTTTTAATATGCAAAGCAAAAAATACAAAAATACTTGTAACTACTTAAATACTTCTAATGTTGACACTGTACTATTTGCAGTGTCGTATACCTCTGTATACAGATGAGCCATATACAGCTCAATATGCATGCCTTAGTATAAGCCTTCCTCCCCAAGCAAAAAGAAAGCTTCCTGAGAAGTACTTAAATTTCACAGCCTGCAGTTCCAGCACAATGATAAAATACCAGGAAATTATTTGGAAAATTTTCCCTTAACAGTCGTCAAGTACATAGTATTTTTCTAACTATGCACACTGCTGTTCTCTCTGCTTCCTCGGGAATGTACCATCTTTAATTCAGTTCCAGTTTGTCTCCTGACTTGTAAGGAAGATTCTTTCAAACTGCACCTGATGGGTTTGAAGCTGGAGCAATGGTTAAGAGTGACAATGATGGTCATTATTGTGTCATCCCTGGATGACAGGGCTTCTGTGCCTGTTCTGCCTACTTCCCATGCACTCCTGCTGTCCTCTGGGCCCAGTCCTGTTCAGTATCTTTACTGATAATCTGGATGAGGGACTTGAGTCTACCCTCAGTAAATTCATGGACAACACCAAATTTTATGTGATGGTGTGATGGGTGGCAGAGTTGATCTGCTGGAGGGTAAGAAGGCTCTGCAGGGGATCTGGACAGGCTGGATCAATGGGCTGAGACCAATGGAATGAGGTTCAACAAGGCCAAGTGCCAAGTCCTGCCCTTGGGTCACAGCAACTCCAGGCAGTGCTATAGGCTAGGGACAGTGGCTGGGAGCTGCCCAGTGGAAAAGGACCTGGGGGTGCTGGTCAGCAGTGCCTGAACATTAAATAGTGTGGCCAGCAGGACCAGGGCAGTGATTGTCCCCCTGTACTCAGCACTGGTGAGGCCACACCTCAAGAGCTGTGTCCAGTTCTGGGCCACTCACTACAAGGACATGGAGCTGCTGGGTTGAGTCCAGAGAAGGACAACAGAGCTGGTGAAGAGTCTGGAGCACAAGTCCCACAGGAAGCAGCTAAGGGAGTTGCAGGTGGAAAGGAGGCTCAGGGGGAGCCTTACCACTATACAGCTCCCTGACAGGAGGGTGTAGCCAGGTGGGGGTCAGCCTCTTCTCCCAGGCAACCAGTGACAGAACATGAGGACAGAGTCTTAAGCTTTACCAGGGGAGGTTTAAGTTGGGCATCACCAGGAATTTCTTCACAGAAAGCATTGTTAAACAGCGGCATGGACCGCCCAGGAAGGTGGTGGAATCTTCCCTGGACATGTTTAAGGAAAGAAAGGACATGGCACTTAGAGCCATCGTCTAGTTGATGTGTGGTCATAGGTTGGACTCGATGATCTCAGAGGTCTTTTCCAACCTCATTGATCCTATGATTCTGTGAAATAGATGTAGTTTTAATAGGTTAAGTATTTGGAAATTGTAATGTTGGTAAACCTAACTGACAAGATGAGGGAATACAGAATTCAGTTCATCAGTGACTGTCTATAAAATGATCTCAGAGGTATAAAACTTACTTTTTACTTTTCTGTAAAGTTCACTTTTCTGTAAAGTTTTATAAAAAGTAGAATCCTCCCACAGGGATCACTATGCCAAATTTGGAATGTGTTCAATAACAGAAGTGTGATGTTGTAAGGATTACAGCCCTTTAAAGAAAGCAAACCTCTGATAAAGAGCTCTTGTTCGTGATAGCCTCTAGTACTTCCTCACCAGTATAACAGCATCTCATAAATGGGATTTACCATGTTCCCTTAACCTCAGTGCACTCTCAATTATACATTAGATCACTTCCACCATTCTGAGTGCCTGAGTAAGCTATACCAATGAAAACTCATCTTTTTTGCTAATCTAAATGAGATTGAATCAATTTTTCTTTCCCTGCCATTTTATGTGGGTATTTCTCCTGAGACCCCTTTCCCCTAGATTTTATTAAATCCTCAAAAAGAATCAGGTTGAAGCTACTACACAGACCTGCAGATCTAAAATTAAAAGCTTTAATGCTTTGTAATGTTCCTCTCCATTTCTTCCAGAAAGGAAGAAAACACTTGCATCTTTTCAGTAAAGGATATATTATATCAGGACGAAGAACCTAAGAGAGTGTGTTTTTTTAGTTAAGTATCATGACAATTCCAGCTGCTTTTAAATAGCAGCTAATTTTGAGAGATTTGATTTCACTTTTTATCATAGATAGTGTGGGTGAATCATGACATTCAAGACCACCTCCCTTTCAACAAAATGCCATGGAAATCATTACTGAATAAGGCATAAATTCAAGCCAATAAAATCATTATGGCATGGTAGTCTCTTATTTGCAGGAAATAAAATTAGAGGACAATGTGCTGTAACTGATAACCAGAGAGTCCTGCTGTCATGCAGACATAATCACAGGCATAGTGTGGGGGAACTCTGAGCCTGCTGTTCCAGAAGGTTCACAAGAACCTCTGCAGCAGAAAGGTCTGACAGCAGAAAGTGTTCCCAGCATCCAGCAGTTACAGCAGATAGCATATGGGAAAAGACAGAAATTGGCCATCTGGAAGCAGGGAGTTGCACAGGCCAGGGGATGTGATGATAATGTAATTATAAACACTGCTTATTCTCTCTTTTTCAGCCAAACTGAGCTTTCTGTGGAATTTAAACTGAAGTCTGAAATTAACTGTGAAAGTCATGGTGTAATACAGCCACAAAATGGATGAGTTTCTGCATCTTGCTTTTTAAATAAAGAGTGCAAGAGATCAAATTTTTGGTCAATTGCACTTCAATTACATTTACTTTGTCTAGTAGTTTCCCCAAGTCAGACACCTTTCTCTAAACCTGTTTTACAAGTTTATTTGTAGTCTATTATAACTATGTTCAAATTAATAATGAAAAGAAAGGTAAACATTGCTGTTCTTGTAGAGTAAATAGGTATCACAACATGTTGATTTCAGTTTGCCCAGATTTTGCATCAAGACTGAAGATGTGGTCCTACTACCTCAGTTCTGGTCTTTATGAGCATTTAGGGCAATTTTATTCCTTTGTGTGGAACCTCCCAGTTAGATTAGAAAAGTCAGGTAACTGGTTCAACTTGCTGGTGAGATACAGAGCTGCACAGGCACTTCAGCTTTTTGCTCTCTATCTCTGTAGATTTCAGATAGAACAGATTAGTAAATTCTTTCAGATTTTCTATAGAAAAGTTCCTTGGACATGAGACAGTATTACCTTGAAAGCTTTTGAAATGCAAGGAAATTATGATTTATCTTGCTTGTGGTTCTAATTATATTATTATCTTGTGGAAATTACTAAAATGTCCTTTCTACAAAGGAACTGTGACTTGCTCTTACAACACTACAAGTGTGTTCCATTCCCTTATAGACATAAGCACAAACAAAAAACCTGTCCCTGTTTATCCTATGGCCATGTTTGTAGATTGCTGTTAAACTATCTCATCTAAGAGCAAGTAGGGAAAAAAAAATAATTACATAATCATAAACTGTGTTAAAGATGGAGTCAAGAGGTTAAACCTTACACTGGTCCTTTTCTTCAAGGAGCTTTTTAGGAGAAACAAAACCATGTTGTATTACTTTAACAAGGTTTCTCTTAATTTAACAGGTTTGGTTTTGATTTCAGAGGAAAATGTTTTGTATTTGAATACAAAAGTATCCTGATAAAAGCTGGAAGCACATACAAGCCTATGTCTAATAAGTTTGGTACAGTAGACTGTGGATTTTAAAGCCTGAAAAAAAGTGTCAAAGACAAGTCTTTACATTTCACAGTAATTTCTTCACCAAACCCAAGGAGCTTGGTATTCTATATACATCTGTAAGTGAAAACTGAGTATAGGACACTCACCTTTATATATTTTTTTCTATTATAAATGTTATATCCTAATACATTTATGGTTTGCTCATTCATTAAGGTAAGACCATGAAGCATTTAAACAATGAACATCATACCATGGTTCTGCTACATACTTTGTAAAAGAAGGCATTTAACATAAAGTCACATCCTAATCTGACATCTTTTGCTGGAAGGCAAGAGGTTTTGGTACCTAGAACTACAACTGTCACAAATGGAGGAGGAATGATCTACCTTAATTCTGCTGCTGCTGCAAGAGCTTGTGTGAGAGCAGCTTTCTGACTTGCTTTCTGTTTCAGCACTGTGGTGATCAGCTTTGGCAACAGCTCTAGGGCTTCCCACCTAACAAATGAAATGCTGTTAAGGAATGGGTGAAATCTGTCTTTGTACCATTGTCTAAAACTGTAGCATGCATCAATTTTTTATTTTTAAACTGATGGATACAATATTTCATGGGAGAATTAAGCATTTTTAAATAATTAATTAGAAATCTAGCAGTTAGGTAAGCAGTAATTATCTGCATCTGAAATTAAGCCTCCCCACAGCAACGTTCTGACTTGCCTAAGCAGTAATTCTGAATGGGTAACAAGCTAAGAGAACAGCTCGGCTCTTCATCCTCAGTTGACATTTAACCCATTCATCCCTTGAAAATTCCTGTTACAAAAAGTAGTGACTATAGTGCAAGTGACCTTGCAAGAGGCAAAATTTTGTTTCCTTACCAACAACACAGGGCCCAAAGTAACGGAGTAACATTGGTGGCTGACCTGCTCAACCATTTAGTTTATATATGGCCTGGAACTGCCAGCACTCCATCTGGGATGCTGTATGAAACTTTCCAGCAGTGTGGGTTTTGTCTGAGCTGGGCTGCTTTGTGTAAGACCAACAAACTGCCCACTTAGGCACCAGGCAGGCCAGACCTTCACCTTGAATGACACTGATCTGCTCCCTGCCTGAATATATATTCACAAAGGAGGAATTCTGTATCTTTTTCTCCCCCACTTAAGTACAGTTAAATTTGTTCTTGAAAAGCAAAATAAAGCGTGATTTCTTAGCAGAACAAAATCAACAGAAAAGTGCACTTACATCACTTGAAATAGTGACAGTTTTATAATTGTATGTTCATACAAAAAAGGCTTAGTTGTAGAAAGTCAATTTATTCTTGAAATAAATGACTTATTTACAGAGATAGGTACTTTACAGTTTTCCAAAGCAGGCAGAATTCTTCTCAGAATAAGGTACCAGAACAGTGACAAATTCATCACTGCCTAAATGCAGTTTATTCCAAAAAGAAATCTACAGCAATCATGAAAGTAAATAATACTAATCACATAATAAAACGCTGTCCCTTGCAACTACAACGGTATAAAAGACTTTTTATCAGTCATGATCTAGATTAAACATCTGCTATACTTCTTTCTTCTTGAGTATTAGTGGACCTACATTATCTCCTGTTAATTCATTGTGCTTGTTGTGGGAGCCATCACAGACAGGGAACTGAAAGAAAACATACATGAGGAATTAGCATAACTCTGTACAGCAACTGCATGGTGATTTCTGTATTTCCTCCTATGCCCTCAGCACTCCGATAATGTTGCTAGTTCCTCCTGTGATGGTCCTGGTTCAACGTCAAACTCCCTGCCTCCTATCAGACACAGGACACATGACACTAAGGAAAACACACTGTTAATGGGTAACTAAGTTTGTGAGATCCTAAAATAGCTGTTCTTAGACACAAAGTCAGGGACAAAGCCTTTTCCATGAAAGGACAGCAAACAAAGTAGCCATCACACCTACAAATGGGTTAAGATTTATTGTGGAACTAATTAGAGTGCTCTTAATAGATTTAGTCATCTGCAACCAGAAAGTACTTTTTTAAGAAAAGCTGAAATACTTGGCTGAAGTGATTAGTCCAAAGTGAGAATAGTTGAGTGAGCTTCTTCAGTTCAGGGCAGACTTTCTTTTCAATTAAAAAAGGAAAGCATTCAGTCCAGATAGAACAAAACCAGAGTGTGGTCAGGACATTCAAAATTGAACTGGGAAATTAAAAATGAGGCTAGATGAAATATACTCATTTACATCTAGTTGATTTGGGGGATATGGACTATCCAAACCAGTCATCTCACTGCTCTGGACCAATGGGAATCTCCCGCATCAACACAGGCCCAGCCTTATTTTCATTCTAATATGAACAACTTTCTAAGTTTTTTGCAAAGTAAGAGCAGTTTTCTTTGATTTAGTTGCAATGTATTTCTAAATAGTAAAACAGGTTTGTTTGGTTTTATTCTACTCACATGTGGTCACTCTCTAAACATTTCTAGAAAAACCCTACTGTGGACACTGACAGTTTGGTCAGAGGAGAATTCTCAGCTTTTGGTCATCATCTGTGAGAATACCTTCTCACAGATCTGACAACCATGAGAAAAGTTTTCTCCAGCTGTGGAAAGAGAATTGCTTCCCACAGCTAGAAGATGAGAATCAGAGAAAGTTTTGTAAACCATCTGGGATGTTTTGAGAATATTTATCTCAATGGTATTTGTTGCTTTTGTTATCCTAACGGATTTCTCTGTAGCTAACCAATTGTAGCTGCTCTTGTTGCTCTCTGCTCCTGACCAGACAGGCTGGAGAAGCAGCTTGGTCAGAGAGCAGCTAGATCTCTTTGGAGATCTCTTTGTCCTGTCTGCTTGTTTGCTTTGCATGAAATATGCATGAAATAAAGGAGATATTTTGCCTTCTGATAGAGTTATTCTTATGCTGCAATGACCAGGACATGGCCTGAGTTGCAACACCCTACTCTGTTTCTTTCGAGTTTCTACAGTTGCTTTCTGCATGTAGACAGGTCTGTGTCATTCTACAAAATTCAGGAACATGTTCCACATCCAGACAAAAGCAACAGCTCAACACAGAGCAATCCACCACCAAAGCACTGCCAAAAACATGCAAGTTTCAATCTCTAATCCTACAGTAACAATGTCTTACCGTCTTCGAACGCCAACACCTGCAGTAAGCTTTAGTGAGGCACAGATCTTCAATATTTATCTCGTTCACTACTTTTGGATTTTCCTTCTGGATCTTGAGGTTAATCAAGCTATCCTTCTGCTGTTTCTTCTTGGGGAGGAAGGGACGAACAGCAAGGTAACCAAGCAAGGCCAGCACGCCCAGGAAAGGCAGTAACCGCAGCCATTCTGAAACTGAAAATAAGGTGGGATTTAGGGTGGCTCTTGACACTGCTCCAGGACAGTGCAGCATCAGCTACTTTCAAATGGCTTAGGCTGAGGGTATGGAATGGAGCTGCTCAGTCAGCAGGGCCCCCAGGGCAAACAAAATTCCATTGGTAAATCTCAAGGAAAAAAAAATACATAGATTAAGTCTTGGGATTTACTGTAGCCAAAGTAAAAATCTAACTCCTACAGCTTCATCTGAAATTGAATTTTATCACTCTAGAAGATGATTCAGTGGAAGACAATAAACACAAAACAAATAAAAGATTAACTGAAATGGACAGCCCTAAAGCACTGGCAAAACCTTCACCAAACTTTTTGGTTTTATTTTTCAGATCTCTGTTTGCTCAGGGATCTGCAACCAGTTTCTACAACACAGAGAAAGAGAAGAGACCTAAGATCAGTAGGTCAAGTCACAGAAAATTGCTTTTTACCAAGGTAAGTACAGGTAAAAGATAAAAGTATCCTCTGCAAATCTGTCTGCCCTGCTACATCATTATAAATCTTCTAGGCATGCTGGTGAGAGAAGACTTACTGGACTTTTGAAGAAATGCATCAATAATTGGCATTTATATATAAGTATAGATAGAAGATCTATATATATAAGGTGGATCCACTTTTCCAGCAAAACATGCTGTGACAATATTCCAGTAAAATTAGAAAACCATGGTGCAATAGAGGTTGAGAGCATTTTTCTAAATTTCTGGAGAATATATTAAATCTAAACATTCACATAGAAGGGAATTTAAAAATATTTTAGAAGAGAAAATAAAAGTAGAATGAGCTGGAGCACAAATAGCTGCACAAGCACTTTTCAAGACAAGTCACTGTAATCAAGTTACTCTTCTAAATTATTTAGGATCAGAACACAGCAAGATTTTGTTCTACCATTTTTTTTTTGAAATGGAGATGTACAAGAAAGAAAGAACAACACAGCAGGCTAAGGATGCCAGGTGAGTTGTAGCTCTCAGAAAATACATTATTCTGTATAGCTTGATTTTATTTGTACTAGTAAAACACATGTTTATGCTAATACTTTTTAGTTAGAATCCAGTGGATTTTTTCTTAAGGATTTGAGTTTTCTGGAACCAGATCATGTAATGAAAATAATCTGAGGGACTAATTTTTCGGTTTTTGTTGCCTTTGATGTGACAGCCACATTTAGTGCATTTATCTGGAAATGCATCACAGCTGCATAAATGCTAAAGGCACTGCAAGAAGCCTCAGTAGTCATTTCCCAACTGCACTTGCAGCAGTCCCTACACACCACAATTCACATCATTTGCTAAAACTCAATGCAATACATTAATTTCTGGTGCTCTCTTCTTAGTCCCTCCAGCAAGCTGCAGTTTTCAGCTACACAGAATCCTGAGCTTCCTGGACAGCAGTGCCTGTTTGCCTTTTCTATCACTACTCTTCCAGAAACTCCATCAATTGCATCCGGAATCCAAATGCACTTTCTGACCTTACCTGAAGGACTGACTTGGAATGTATTTCAAAAGAGAGGAAAAATATTTGGCCACTGAAAAAACGTCCCAAACTTTGTATTTAACCTGACTGTTGGCAAGAATGTGGATCTCAACAAAGCTACTCCTCTGAACTCCAAGACAGAACAGACATTCCAAGAGACACACCAGGACCAGGGCAACTATCAAGTTAGTGAAGAATATAACTGGGCTAAGATTGACACACAAAAAGGACACGTCTCACACTCTGATACAACATCAAAATCAGAACAGTAGCCATGTCTATGGATGACTCACAGCCAGTTGGGTTTATTCAAGTGAAAGAGGAACATGATAGCTGTAACCTCTGAGAAAGGAAATTAGGAAAAAAAAAAAAAAGAATAGGATATACAAGGCTATTATTTAGGACAGTTATCATTTAATACTTGTACCAAGCTAACTGCTGATAGTTTTGTCCTCACTGGCCAGTACATTCTGGGCTTACTTCTGATCTGGGAGTCTCTAGAAAGCCCCCGATTACATTCATGTGTACACTCATCATAAACTGCCTTGTTAATTGCCAAAAGACTGCCTGAAGCTCCTATGTTTAAACTGAAAAATCAACCAGATCATGTTCTAAGGCATGAGATACAAGACAGTGTCAGAGATCTTTAGGCTGGGTGAGCAGGGATGGGAAAAACCCTTCACCCAAACTAATGCAATGATGCCTTCCTACAAGTGTAGACTGCTCTGGTTTTGAAGCCATTCATACCTTTCTGAAACAGATGTAAGGCAATTCATTGTTTATTTTCACAGCTGACAACTTGGAATTCAGCCATTACATTGATTCTGGAGATTCCTTATCAGTTCTGCTCCATGGGGAGAGGCAGACTTTGGAGCCAGAAATGAAGAGTGGTGTATCAAACAGGTACACAAGTCTTCAGACTTGTGTTAGAGACCAATCCAAAGATAAGTCCTGGAAAGTATCAGAAACCAGAGAATTCCACGAAGCTGAGGCCGGAGAGTTTGTCTTAATTTTCAGTCCAACAGTAACATGTCCAAAACCAGAAGAAACACATATACTGTGAACAAAGGTGCAGACCAGCCACTGCGAGTAAAATCAAAGCAGGTGTTCCCTGCTTGTCTTCCATCAGCTAGTCCTTTGGTATCTTTGCTTACTTTTCAGCTAATTTCTGTGGAAATAACCCTATGCAGACCCAAAAGCAGCTTCTTACAGCAACAGCTCAACTGCAAACCAAAACTTTAACAAGTATTAACTACCAGTCAAAAGGAATATTTGAACTGTGCATATTCTCTAAACTGATGACATTCTTCATGCAAATTCAAAGTACTTACTAATTACATTCTTTTCAGAACTAATAAGCAGATCTATCCTGACTGGTTTGAGTTGTTTGCTGTTTTCAGGTGAATGTCTACGCCATTTTAATGACATCTTCCAGGACAAAAAGCAATGCTGGCATGAGACAACACTGTTCATTTCACTGAACTTGAGAAGGGAAGGCTAAAGCAGCTATGACAAGACACTGAAAGAGGCTTCTGAGCAGCACAGCATGATAATTTACATACCCACCTTCAAACCTAAGGTCAAACATTCTTTCCTTCCTCCCTCACTGCTTTTACCTTCAGTAGTGCTTTTACCTGCACTGGATGTTAACAAGCTTTCTCTTCCAACAAGCAGTTTTTTCATTCTGGTTTGGTAAGGTCACAACAAACAACAGGTGTCCAGATCTTTAATCAGCACACTATATAATATCCTTTAAAAAAACCAAGGAGCTCCATATACTGGGTCTGTTGTTTCTACAACTGATGCACTACAGGAACTGAAGCTGCATCTGCCTGCAAGCTAATGAGAGTTTGAAGAAGCAATGAAAAGATTAGGAAAAGACGGCACTGTTTCAGATCTGGATTCTGTCCTGCATTACCAAACAAGGTCTACACTAGCAAGTGTTTCACAGTGCTGGTCCCTGATTAAGTTCTATAAATGCCACCAAAGAGTAAATATTAATGCACTTTAAATGTTTGCAGACCAATGTTACTTCTCACTTTCCAAAAAGACGCAAAGTATGCCATTTTCCAAAGAATATACTCTGTAATTTGTAATAGTAGCAAACACAAAATGAAACATTAATCTAATTTCTCTATTGTCTAATAGTCTTTCCCTAACGATAATTCACTGCAAAATAACCCCAGGATTGGAAATCCCCTGCTCTTAGAGGATTGTAACTTTAGGACAGCAAAGACAACAAAACCAGAAGATGCAGCACTTGCTCGAGCAATCATTTTCTCAGATGAAACTTAAGACTGACAACAGCTCTGCGTGCAAGTAAGCACACGACTCTTCAATGAGCAATGACATTTCAATGACTTTCAATAACCTTTAAGCACTAAGAGATGATAATTTTTTAATTTAGGTGTCTAGGATGCAGTGTCCTACAATATCTTTCTCAAAAGTCTTACTGTGCTGCACCTACCCTATGCCATAACTTGAAGCACCTTGTACAGTTTTGGTGGTTTTTCCCTCCATTTTCATTCATATTGACCCTGAGAGGAAGATGCATAAGCATGGCAGCAGATGCTAGTCTAGCTTACTATTGAAAAAAAATTAAAAACCGTAAAAATGTTCTCTCTATAGCCATGTATTTTTAAACATACCTTTGTTTCCCACTTTTTGAGTCTGATCAAAAAGATCACCAAGAACTAGAGGCAGTGTATTTTTCAGGTATGCTCATTAAATCCTAGCAGTTCTCAAAGCAGTTTCTGACTCAGCTCATCCTTTTACGTTTGTTTAATATTTTTGGGACTGACATTTCACATGTTTGATCTACACTTAAGAAATCAGTTGTTTGCTTCCTGCCCTCCCTCCAAATTCAAGGAAGTACCTTCACGTCAGTGGGGTAAACAATGTGACAACAAAACAATTTTACCCACTGATCACACTATGTAAAAACCCCAAAGTCCTGATTTTGGTCTACAGACCAAACCTTTCAGAGATTTTCAGAATGAATTGTATTACTACTTGTGGTGGTTTTTACACATTGTGAATACAGAGACTGCACAAATAATCCTGTTACAGAAAAACATGGTTAAATAAGTGAAGCAATACGATACTAAAATATTACTAAGCTTAACAAATTCTAAGTCAACTTGTGGTTACAAGGGCAATGACTTCATTAGGAAACTGCCAAATACTAGGAACAGAAGAAGTTGCATTGTTCTGTAGTTTGTTTTATCCCCTACCTCCCAACTTTATAGCAGCTGAATTTCTCTGTTTGGTAAATATAATTAACAGCTTTTTCATATAGAACAATAATTGTGGAAGAACAGTTAATTTAAAAGAAGTTTGATAATGGGACGTGCAGTTCACACGCAGTATAAACATGCTGGAAAGAAAGAAATACTCAAACCCGGCTTTAAATAAACTGTGCCTGTTCTAAATTTAACACTTTTCCAACACTATTACAGTCACAGTGTCAGTGCTACAAGACATAAGGTTGATTCTGCACTTTGAGGACTTTTTCTACTACTTTCTGTGGAGAGTTTTCCTTCTTTCTTATCACCGAACTAATCCTGTCACTTGACACTGCTTGAGGGCCTGCCTGTGTTATCACAGCCGAGCCTGGGCACCCAGAGCCTCAGTGTGCAGAGCACTGAACACCTACGGGATTCGCCACTACTCACTCCTCTTTCTTGTTCACTCTGTGACAGGACTACAATCAATGAACTGGGATTTTTAGTCCTTCACCCAGAAAATACTTACAAAAATTACGAAATTAAAAAAATACCCTAACTTCATGTATGTGATAGGTTCCCAGAAAGAGATTTTTTTCGTTTTAACAAGATACGGATGCTGTCTTTGACCTATGAAGAAGAGGAAGAGGCCGTGCTTAAGGTCTCCGGCTAAATCCCAATCCATCTCCGCGCACGGCCTCTGGCTCGCCGGCGCTGGTTTCCAGAGGAATTTCAGACGCGAATGTTTTACTCTGTCCCTGCACTTCATCCTGACAGCCCCCCCTGCCCCGCAGGGCACCTACACCTCTTGTACGGTCATAGTGCTGCTGCAACCGTTTGAAGTTTGGGCGTCCCCGTTCTGTGACGCGGCCGGGAGACAGCGAGCAATGCCCGGAGCGAAGGCTGGGTACCGGATCCCAGGCAGGACCGACGGCGCCGCCGGGGCGGGAAGGGGTGCCCGCTCCCCCCGCCTACCTGTGAGGCGGATGAAGCCGCCGACGCTCTCGGGCAGGGGCAGGCGCTTGAGGTACGCGGGCAGCTGGACCTTGACGATGCGGGCCAGAGTCTCCAGCACCATCGCCAGACGCTCAGCCGTCCCCCCCGCGCGCCGACCCGCGATGCCCCCGCCGCGCACGCGCCGCGGGGCGGGGCCGCGCACGCGCCCAGGCAGCCGGGCCC
>VZRF01000318.1:229737-242750 GCA_013396875.1 Vireo altiloquus | reverse complement strand
AAGGGAAGGGAAGGGAAGGGAAGGGAAGGGAAGGGAAGGGAAAGGAAGGGAAGGGAAGGGAAGGGATTGGGTAGGTGAGGTACTGGGGACTGGGAAGGTGAGGGACTAGGGACTGGGAAGGTGAGGCAGCATGGCTTTAGTAATATGTGGCTTATGCTTTACAGGTTGTATATAAGTACCTGTCATCACCCTGCTGCATTCAAGTTGTATTCCATGTTGATGGTCTAATAAACATTGAAGTAAAAAGGCTGAAAGTTTTTCTTCGTGTGAATGAGGTAGGATAACGTGGGCGCTGCGAGGCTTAGTGTTACAGGGAGAGGCCCATCCACCTCATGTTTGGCAAAAATTTGCAGAGAACAAGACCTATCACATGTGTCTTTATTTTATTTTTTATTTAGTTTCATTTTATTTGTATATGTAGGACACTGGTCTTTTTTCAGCATAGAAAATCCTCCCTGTACAGGCAGATGAAAAAGTGGGAAGCATGCAGCCATTCTGCATCAATTTAGACAATCCATCCAGACCTGGAGACTCTAACTTTAATCCCTTGATCATGACAACACCATTTAGTTCAAGGTGCTTTGCTACCATGAGTCAATCTATCAAGTGCCAGTAGCATATAGCACAGAGCACAAGCAGGAAAGCTGAAGCAGCAAAATCCTGTAAGACCTATATCCTTCCTTACATGATCCTGACTGAAGCACAGTTCTCTCTCCTCCTTCAGCGTACTGAAATCGTACTGTATGTGCCCAAATCAACTACACTTTTCCTGATGGAAAATACTGGAAGCTAAGTTTAAGATAAATCCAACTTATTTGTGCTTCTGGCCTATTACTTTTCTACCTGTGACCCTACATTAACATTTCCTGATGAATCATCATCTTTAGCTAGTGGGAATATTCTTGTGATCTCAGACTAAGTTCCTTACCTCATCTAAATTTATCCATGTAATGACTGTGTGTGATGTCCTAAGATGATTCCTTCTTGTCTAGGCAGATGCTGGCTGTTAGACAAGATAATGAGAGAGTAAAACACTTGTTTAGTCCTGTAAAGATTATACATCAGATGTCGTGATGTAACCTCCTTTGTGAGACTTTCCAAGGCAAGAATACATACAGCAAATCCTCCAGTCCTCAATCAAACAACTTCACACTGAAGTTGAGAGCCTCTGTCCTACCCTCCTCCTCCTCCCCACATTCTCCTGCTCTTCCAGCCTTCTCTGGATGCTGGCTGTGGTACTGGGAGCTCAGCTGACATTTCGGGGAAGCTCCCCAGCCCCACTGTGCTGCCTTTGGGCAGTGCTGCACTCAGCACACTGCGAGTCCACCTGCACATGTTGCAGAGAGTTGCTCTCCCTGTGCTCCACCTGTTGCGTAGGGAACAGCTGGCATGAGTCATGGATGGGTTGGGGATATCAAAGTCTGAAAGTCATAGATTACGGCAAACCTATAAAGAAAATGAAACTTGAATGAGATTCTTAACTGAAGCAGAAGTCAAAAGTGGTCTTTAGTAATCCAGTTTGAACCAGAGCCCAGAAGATGCATGTTCACACTAAAATTTGGCTGCAGACTTCCTGTTTGCTTTATGGTGGAAAGAGTAAGCTCCAGGCTTGCTCAGTTCTGCAGGAAAGAGCAGTGTTTTATACAGTAATCCATCTTCAGGGACCACATTATGGGGTCGGAATTTAAGATTAGTTAACATCAGGAGGTGTAGCAGGCAAGTGTGACATCTTTGTTCTGTTACACATGTTTAGAGGTCTATGTGGACATTCTTATTACAGAGGCAGATTGCTTCTTCAGGATTTTGTCAGCATATTTTTCAACTCAAATATCAATATTGTTTGGTATCTGGAAAATTTTCTCGTTTTTTTTGTAGGGAGAGTAACACGGAGCAATGCATTCTTGTATATTTAGTTTCAGTTTATGAACTGTTAAAAAGTAGAGATTGCCTCTGCTTGTGTGTTTCATGCTAAATTTGGCCACAGAAACTCTGGTATTGGGAGGATATATAGAAGTTGCTGTAATAAAAGAGCAGGACAAAAAGCCCAAACACAGATACTTGAACAGAACCTAGGTCACCTGTACAGAAAGATGATTATTGCTTTTAGCTTTAGGTATCCTCTATCACTGGGATATCTCATCTAGCAAGACTAGCAAGAACTTCACGGATAAAATGGAGCAGGAACCCACATGAAGAGATCTCCATCGTTAGAGTAAGCTCAGGTCTTTGACATGGAATTCCCCAAACATCACCCGCATGAGAGCCAGCCCATGCTTTGGTAAGAAGGGTAGAAAATTTAGCAGTGCAGATTATGTTTGGCAACATTTGTTCTTGTTACTACATCATAGCTGCATTGGTCTAGCTCACTGCAGAAATAAGAGCTGCCTTCAGCATCCACAAGCTGGTTAGTCCTGGTCCAACAGATTGAGGACAGATGAAAAGAATCTGTTTGTGTTCCTCCTTATGTTACCCTTTGAAAACCGCTCCATTTCCCTCTGCCCTTAATTCAGCTGTAAAATGAGGTAATATTTATTGGTCTGTCTAGAACATGTGAGATTTGCAAAGGAGAAAAACATTTATAAACAACATATATTTATTTTATTTTACCAGTGCACAACAGTAAGGATAAAAGATAAAAGGTTCTGAGGCAGCAAACACACAGTTCCTACATCTACAAGCCGAAGTAGTACAGTAATTTGCTCAGTACTCTTTCGTGGTAATGAGCTTTTCTATCAAGAGCATATCTGGTGTTGTTTCAACCACTTTCTTGGAATTGGTATTGCCGTTTTCCAAACTGACCACCTGGAATAATCTCTGCAGGAGGCTAAAGTAGTACTGCCAACTAAAAACTACACTGCCACTGGAGGACTGGCTTCTGTGATCAGCAAACACAAGTCTCCAGTCTAGGAGGAAGCTAGATCTCTCCCAGTGGGGTGTGATTAGCTGCTGTTCCTGCTGTATGCAAAGACATCTCTCTCTTCCACTTCCTCAAAAGCAAGCAAAATGATTACACCACAGAAAAGCTGTAGGAACTGTGATTCATTTCATGCAATGTCTCCATCCACTAGTTATGCAGAACTGTCAACATCCAACTATTAAATAATTGAATCTCAAAAATTAAGCAGACTGGCTCAAAATTGGATATAAGACCATGTATATACTGTTACTTTCCTGTATTTTATGTTTAAGAACATTGCAAGCAAGTTGCAATTGCATTGCATGCAGGTTAGGTTTTTATTTCATATTTTTACACCCAGAGGTTGAATTGCCCAGAGAAGAAAGCTGAGAGTGTTGTGCTCTCTCACTTGACTCTGAGACCTGGCACCTTAAGGGGCTTCTGCTGGTGTTTATTGAAAATAGCTACCTGTCCATGGTGGGCAAAGTGTTCGAGAGAAAAATAAGTTAAGGAAATAAATCACATTTATAGCAAAATCAGTAGGATAATCTTGTGATAGAATAATGTTCATATTATAAAATTAGTACTAAATTAGCATGGTATTACTTTCTAATCTAGCTAATGTCCAAGAATTTTACAATGTAACACTATGTTTTGAAAGCAGGTGCTATCGTAATTACCCAAATAACTGCAGTGTCCTACTGAAAGCAGGTATTACTGTTGAATTTTAGAATTCTCCGCAGTTTATAATGGCACTTAGTCTTGGAGATTGTAGGAAATTAATTTTGAAAAGAATGAAAACAAGAATGTAAAGAAAAATGGCAAGATTTCTAAGAATTGCATCAGGTTCCAACATGGCAACTTTGTGCATGAGAGAACAGAATGGTAGACACTGTTTTTATTTATTCAAGAAAAATGCCATGCTTTGATCTCTCAGCCATGGGTTTAACACTTTAATTTCCTTCTCTGATTGCTACTGCTGGGGAGTGAGAAATGGTATCCATGAGTTGGGTATAAAACAAAGTTGAATAAATCCCTAGCTCAAGAAAAAATAAGTATATTCAGTGCTAACTTCCCAGATATCCCCTGCCAAAGTTCAGTTACTTTCTACTTACCTTGTATGGGTTTTTCCAAGCTGGAGTTGCCTTTTAATGAAGTGGTTATCACTGGTAGTGGTTTCTACAGCTACTCCAACTGTTGCAGAAATAGCAATAGATGAAACTATGAATATCCACTCAGTTACCCTAAGCTGAAACTGCATTTCTTCTAAGCAGAGAAAGCAACGAGTTGTACGACGTGAAAGTATTGTAAGAAACATCAGTCAAGTAACACTAACAATGCACAAGAAAAGTACATAATAAATTTAATATTGCAATGAGTTTTAAATTTTGACCCATCACATGAACCACCTAGATTTTCCACCCGCACTAGGTAGCTGATCCAGTATGTACTCCTCATGGGGATCCAGAATGATCTGTTTGCTGGTCACATACAGACATGCATAGAATTGGAATTTTGTTGGCTTCCAGGGAGCTGCTATTTCACAAGTTTTACTCAAATCAGAACAAGTAACCTTAGGATTCACTAATATGTTTATAAGAGACCAGGTATGTTATTGATTTGTGGCAGGTTCTGCCTGGTTTGTTGCAACAAACTAGACTGCAAAATCCCCAGATTGTCCCCTGGGAGGAAGCTGCAGTGATGGAAAAGAGATACATCCTCCCCTTCACTAAAGGACCTACAGAGGACAAAGCTGACATAATCTGGCAAGTACACACTGTTAAATGAACAGACATGAAGTAAAACCACTACCAAAACACTACAAGCTGTGCTCATGGTGGGAATTCTGACAAGAAGCTATATATATGTCAATATATTCTCAGCATCAGACCACTCAGCTTTCCTTTTTAAACTGCATTGATCAGTGAAGACTGTGTATTCTTGACCAGATATCTAAGGGTATATTTTTTCCCTTAGTACTTTACTCCCTTGGCAGGGAGTCACTGAAGACACTTCCTTCATTTTGGAAGGCAAAGGTGAGAATGCCACAAGACTAATTCCTGTGACGCAATGTGCGTTCATTGGCAGCGGCTAATTATAGCACAGAAAAATTACCAGCTTTCCCTTGTGAGGACAGAGTAGATGATCTCTGCTGTAGGACTGCACTCTGCTCTTAAGTTCTTCCTGTGTCACAATGCCCACTGACACTGCAGTGAAACAGCTGTTTGCTGTTTCATTCCTTCTCAGGCTGCTGTGCAACAACAGCGTTGAGGAGATTTCTGAGCCTGGCTCCCCTTTTCAAGGTTAGCCAGGTCTAGCACTGACAGTAACCCATACTCATTCTCTGTCATCTGACAAGAATAAAGAGGAGCAAAAGAAAAATCCCAACCCCAAAACACCACGGCTCTTCAATTTAAACAAGTGTATGTCCAATAGATGGAGATGAAAGTGAGAAAAGAGTGGCTATCTTGATTCCAAGGCAATGACATGGAATAGTATTACAGTTGGTAAATAAGATTAATACAACCTCACTTATGCCTATCTTATTAATGCTTTTTCTTTTCTATTTTTTTCCAGACATTCCCTACTCTCTGGAAAATAACTCAGTTACAGCACAGTGCACTTCTAGATCTATATGGTTGCCTATTCCATACATTTGTAAGTTACTTCCTCAATTACTTTTCAAGATATTGAAAGAAATGTATATAAATTCTGTACTCCACCCCAGTGCACCAAGCTGTAAGGTCTGTAAATAACTTTTAATAAGTTGCTTTCTCTGCTGGATCAAAGGGGGAAGAGTAACTAACACAAAATGTAGGATATAAACATATCACCCCCAAATTTACAAAAC
Source organism: Vireo altiloquus (assembly GCA_013396875.1). Taxonomy (NCBI): domain Eukaryota; kingdom Metazoa; phylum Chordata; class Aves; order Passeriformes; family Vireonidae; genus Vireo; species Vireo altiloquus. The sequence continues at coordinate 237,003 of VZRF01000318.1, read as the reverse complement.
TTTCTTTACAGGAAATGTAATCCTAATGGCTGTGAAAGGTACATGATAATTAAGAGGCATTCATGTGGAACAACGTGCTAGGAGAGTGCTTTTGGAAACTAGGAAAAGATCCTAGTGCCCCTTTTTATCAGAACACAAAGTACTTTACTGAAAGTTAATTTTGTGATAGTGTCTATAGTTAATTTATTTAAAAACCTGAGAATGTTTTAAACTGCATTCCCAAGAGGAATTAAATTATTTTTGTTTAGTGTTTTGTTGGTTTGGTTTTTTTTTTTTACTTTTGTGTGAGTTATTTTGACAGTTTCAGGGACAGAAATGTTTTGATTATTCAGAAAACAAGTATAGTAGAAACCACTGATGCACATCGTCCCTTAAATTGCCTGTCTAACATGATTTGATACTGTCAAGTATCCTGAATGATGTATGGGTAAGGGTATCATTTAGTCTTCAAGTACCCGAGTCCTCCATTTCTGTTGTAGCAGTGCTTTTCTAATATGGGAGCTAAATGGAGATCAGAAAATCACTTACAATAAGCCACCAAGTAGTCTGGAAAGAAATTATCTTTTTTGCTATTATTTTGAATTTAAATCGCTATGACTGAGAAAATTCGTATCTTGGATTCCACTACCAACTCCTTAAGTGAATGTTTTTCAGGAGGTATTTTTTTAACAAGATGATGTCCCATTTTCCAAAGCAAAGCAAAATAAACCAAAAAATTTGCAGTCCTCATTGTCCTTATAAAAACAAATTCACATCTGTTGCTTGGAAAAGTGACAAATCTGTGGAAAATTTCTTGAAAAACTGAAAAGCATGCTTGACTTTGAAGAATAAAAACCACCAGGAGTGCAGAAGTCAGGTTGCCTTTGCTTTATGATTTGCAAAATTTTCAGCAGCTTGCCAGCACATGGCCATATTTCATGACTACTGTGTGTGTCACAACTCACCTTCTCAGAAATACCACCCTGTCCATCCCCTAACCATAATGATGAAATAACTGGCTAATTTCAGTATTGAGACTGAAAGTCATCAACCATATTTACCAAATGACAATAAGACAGCAAACAAGAATAACATGCCATCCTTCTAAGAGATATATTTGGCTGTAATTACCGGGATATTTGAGGTCTAAGTAAGTTCTTGGATACCTTGTGGTTAACTGGACATACCAAAGAAAAGATCAAGCAAATCTTTAAAGATGAGATTGCTGAAAAGGACAGAAAGAAAAGTAAAATGACTCCTAGTTCCAACGATAGTAGGCTAGTTAAATCCCTTGTCTAAATAAACACTATACACTCCTGACAGTTCAAAGACAAAGAAACCAACATAACAAAAAAACAAACAAAAAAGCTTAAGTATTTCTTGATAAAGAAAGTAACCTTGAAGTATTTCTGTGGACTTTCTTATTTTCTGAAATCATGAAATAAGGTCAATACACCATCAAACAATTAAAACACAGCACTCTACAAGACTCTGTGATAATTTCCCCAGAGGAACATAGCATTATTCTGTATAAAACACAATGGGAGGAAAAAAAAAAAAAGAGAGAAAGAATGCTCAAGAAAGAAAAACCCCTCTAAATGAAGAGTGACGAAGTCAACCTGCTACCTCTGCTGAAGTGTAATGTTTCTTTAACTATAAATATGCCAACAATTCACCAGCAGGGCTACCTCAGAAGAAGGAGGAATGGCCAGGAGAGGTAGTTTGCTGCGGGCCATTTGTGACATCAATGGTACTAGGGCTCCTAGCTCAGTGAGGGTCTCTGCCCCAGGTCTTCTGGAAACACTGGCTGACGTCTGCAGGGAAACCTGCTGAGATAAAAGGCTGTTCATATTTCAGTGCATGAAGAACACCATCAGTGTCCTGATTAGCTCAGGCTAACTAATTCCCTGTACCTCTAGTCCAAGAGTGAAAACTACTTTGCATGTAGCCGGGCAGGTGAATGGAAGCCTGCACTTCAGTCACCACAGTGCGTTGTGACCCCTGAACAGCCGTGCTCCTACTGGGGAGCCTGTGAAACACCTTAACTGGCCTGTTTGAATTACCTTTAAGCATTAACATTTTATCTGAACCAGCAACTTCTAAAGCCTGTTAGGTACACTGGTCAAATCCTTTGCTAAACCCAAACATTCCTCAAAGCTTGTGGTTCGCTTAGTACATTTGCATCCTGAAACAAGCACTGGAGTAGCAACCGAATTAGGATGGTCCAAATCTGACTAGTAATCAATTACATCAAAGTAATAAAAATAGACATATCTTGAAAGCGCTCCAGAGAGTCCTTTGATGTCTCCTTTAGTAAACACAATAGGTCAAATTACGTACTGCTGAAAACTGGTGTTAAGAGCTTGGTCATTTTCAGTAACAGTGTAACCCATACAGACTTAGCTTGCAGTCTGAAAGCAGCCTGAGGGGACAAAAAACAGGTATAACAAGGAAAAGCAACCACCTCCAAAGGGATAGGGTAAAGTAGGTCACCATTAAACACCTTTTTGACGAGGTCTCCGACTGATGTACCCTGGCCTCCTGAAACTGATAAAATTTCTGAGTTGCTTCAAAGAGGGGTTTTGCCTGCTGAATTCAGCCTGTGTTGCCTTATTTTAGCAACAGTGGCTAATTGCTTAGCCCTTCACACCCCTATTTTAAGCTGCTATTTAGCCATGTACATTTATATTATCTATGTTTATTCAGGCATGTAAAGAATTCATACAAAAGAAGGAAACAGAGGTAGTTAGTAACTGCATGACAACAAAAATTTTCAGTTTTCAAATTTGGCATCATAATTACACCATGCACATGCTCATCTGACTTTCATGCTTCAATATCCATAGAGCTGAATCAGCACAGAAAATGAACATTCTTGCTGACAAAAACTGCTGGTGACTTGACAGGGATATATTTTTCATCTAGATCAAATGGTAGTTTTGCTGGGGAAAAAAAAGGAACACTCTGTATGAATACTAATAAATAACCTGTAGTGATTTTCGGAGATTCTGTTGCTAAGGTCTGTAAATAGCAAAAATAATAAGCTAAAATAGCATAAAGAATTTTATGTTGTCATACTTTTATACTTGTAAAATAGCTCTTACTTTCTGGAAGGATTTCAAGAGAAGAGAAAAATCTTCTTTAACTGAAAGGAAACTGTGTTGTCACTATGAAGCTAAAAAAGTGCAAAACAATGAAGTGCTAAACAAAATCCTGAAGACCAGAAGATTTTGTGGGGGACTTCAGTCTGTTTATCTTGGTGTACTGAAGTGTTCTATACTCTTGTGAATCCTACATGACTGTGCAAGCCATGAAACCTTAGAATATCATTATTCAACACAGCACTCCAGGTTTTCACTGGGAGTCATATGCAGACTTTAACGCTAGGTTTTCCAACTCCCTACACAGAGCAGCAACAACTTAAAAAAGATTGATGTAGGGACTCAGCATTTTGCTCCATGACCTAGAAGTGAGACAAAAAGCACTTCTAATACAAAGGACATGTGGATTAGCGTGGGTATTGTTTAAGTGAAAACATAAGAGAAGCTGTTGAAGAAACAATGAGAGATGAAGAATTGCCAAGTTGGAATATCAAAAAAGTTACCCTTATCTAATATTTCTTAAAAAGCTAACTGCTGCCTAACACACTGACCTTGCACTTCACTGCAGATGTGAAAGGGGGTTGCTACCTCTTCTTCCTAACAGAAGGAGACATGGTCCCAGATGCAATAGCTAGGGAACTGAGCACACACTACAAAGTCTTTAACTGTGACCTGGTCATCCTTGTTGAAGGGGAGAAGCCTGCAGCTACACAGAAAGGCCTGCTGGTCTTTGGAATTTGAAACAGATTAAGTAGAAACCCAATGGCATTCTCAAACCCGGTTTTTTCCACTGTCTTGTAATGGTGCTTGGAAAATTCAGCCCTTTTTTTTGGTGTTGTGTTAGGAAAAAAAATGGAACAATCTTATTTTATCAGCTTTCTCCTATGATCTTATTCTTTGTGGTATCTACTGAATCTAAAGGGTCCTGGTGAGTTTTGCTTAGATTGGAGAAGGATTTGGCTGCAAGCTTGATTTACGATAATTAAAGGAAAAACAAGTTGGACAGGATGCTGAAAATTGAGGCCTGGTAACATATGTAAACAGGGAGAAGCTGTTGTTGTTGTTGTTCATCTTAGTGCTTTGTTTTCCAGCAGTAGAAGCTGTTGTGTTCCAAAAAGGAACTAATAGTAATCTGTTGGATGGACTAGATGGATATCTTTCTTTTGTTGAAGTATTTTTTTTTTCTCTCCTAAAATGGAAAATCTTTTTGGAAAACATTTGCATCTTGTTTCCCCCTTTCCCCTCAGATATATGAAGCATCCCATATGGAATGTTGCTTGGTGTCCAGGATGCTTGGTTGCTCCACCTGTTTTGAAGGCAGGTAGAATAGCATGCTCTGAATATAAAACTGGCTGATCTCGAGCAAGGAGAAGTGGAAAACCAGCATTGATGTACGAGTGACCTATGTTAACCTTTACCCTAAAAGGCTGGGCTGCTTTTCCCTCAAGTCCCTGAAGGGCAGTGCTGTAACAGGGTAACAAGGCAACCTCCATTCATGGTTGGACCATCCATTCCTCTGTTGGACCATCACAAAGGAGCTGAAATGGACTGGTGAATCCAGCCTTCGGAGGCTGTTGATCACTTGGCCACACAGGGCTCTGGAACACCATACTTGAAAAAACAAAATTCAAAGACGGGGTTCAAGAGAGCTGGTCTGCTCACGGTATTTTTGTGCAAACTGTTTATTACCAGGCCACATCTACTAAGATATTTTGCATAACAAACCTCTAAAAGTCTAACCCAACTCTACTACCGTAGGAGGATTAGACATGGTAATATCTCCCTACAGCCACTTCTGAGGACTGGCCTCAAAAATCAAATTAAAATGAAGCAAACACAAACAGTTCCACAATAAATTGCAACACCCTCATTCAGTAACCATCATCTGCGCCTCTTGCATTTTATATTACCATATGAGGAGTCTATGCAAAAGAATATACCTGCTGCATGTGGTAAAGCTGAGAAACTCTCCGTATGGGTACATCAATGTATTCAGGTTTTGAGCCCTCACTTGCCCAAGTATTCCTAGTGAAGTAAAAAACCTACTTGGTTTTATTTATTTCCAAATACTGAGGAGAAAATACATTATTTTTACCTCACAGTGTGAAGAAAAGGAGATGAAAGTGAAAAGTATAATGTTTTCCAAGCAGGACTGTGTGCTGTGACTTGTAGAACTGGCCACAGAACCGTGACTGCACATCTTATTTTTCGTTCCTACACAAGCCATCGTTTTTTATCTTTCTCAAGTGTATTTAAAGGTCAGTATTTAAATTGGCAGACCAGCAAGTGTAATAAAGTGTTTGCCTAAACAAGTGTACTAAATGAAAATTTGCAAGTCTGTTTCTGAGCAATGGCTATAAACAAGAGCTATCCAGTAAATTTGAAATTCTTTTTGGGGTCAAATGCTAATAGAGATACTGAATTTAACATGTAACAAAACTTGATTTACCAGATTAACAATTCCTGTTGTCTTAAATTAGCAGGGAAAATTACACACTGTCAACAGTATGTTTGTGCTGTTCTTAATTTCTTTTATTATAAAGAAAATGTGAATCACAAGTCAGATTAAACATGTTAATATAAAGTCATATTAGAGGTCATTAATCTCAAATAATAATTACAAAATATAGAACTGGAATACTGTCAATTATCTAAATCTCCTGAGATGACAAACAATAAAGAAGCTCAGAAAGTTTGTGAGAAATTTACAAGGCAGAGGAAGATGTCTGTAGAAGAAAGACACGCTGGTGATTTGGAGCAGTTTAATAGCATCTGTAATCCATAACAGGAACAGCAAGGTGTTCTTCAGCAATATTCTTGACTAAGATGATAAGAATGAAAATCAAATACTTTGGAATTACACTTCCTGAACATGCTGTTCAGTACAATTAAAAGAATAAGCAGTAAATAAAGACTACATAAGGAAGTTGTTAGGTTTGGTTTAGGTGATCATAGCAAGATAACTGGACTTTACAAGTACAAGGCGTTGTTTTCTCTCTAGCCTGTAAACACCAGTGTTAAAAAACTATGGCAGTCCTACTACAGTGCTATTTGTAGAAGTAATAAAAAACCCCCATTGCTCTCCTAATTCACTGCTGCCTATTGTCAAGATTCATACTGAAAATCTTGTTATGCAGTAAGCTTTTCTGAATATTCTGCCTTCTCTACACCAATAATAGTTAGTATCCTAGACAGCAAGACAACTAACACTATGGCACTACAACGAACACAAACTGAGTCCAGTGCAATGAATTTAGCTAATTATGTGCACATCCCCCACAGACAGCAAATGCCATGTTTGTCACTCTAATATATCCCATCATTACAGCAGAAGGGCAGTGAGGCAATCTTTCTCTTCTTTTTGTTTCACAGAAATGGAGTAGGAGTCGTTCCCCATGTAGAGACCTATGCATAAACCTAAACGATTTATTACTGTGAGAAAAAAGCACCTAGCTCAGAGTCATCTGTTGGCCCGTGCTGCACAAAATAAAAAGCCTCCAAGGAGCTCAAAGTGTCACAGATGGTATCATTGTAAATTAAATAATTATTCCTCACCACTCCCTATAACTACCTAAAAGGAGGTTGTAGTGAGGTGGGGGTCGGTCTCTTCTAGACTGCCTACTGTGAGCAGACTAGCGGAAATGGCGTTAAGGTGAGACAAGGTAGCTTCAAATTAGCTATTAGAATAATTTTTTTCACTGTTCTGGTGGTCAGGCATTGGAACAGGTTGCCCAGGAAGGTGGTAGAGTCACCATTCCTGGAGATGCTTAAGAGGTGTCTGGGACAGGCACTGGGTGATATGGCTCAGGGGTTACAGTGGTAATGCCACGTGATGGCTGGACTTGATGATTTCAAAGGTCTCTTCCAACCTTGACGCTTGTATGATTCTCTTTGATCTGGCCCTTGTACTGACAGTCCACGTCACCGTTATTTTTCCCTTCGGTTTTGTTTTTTCCCTTATACTGAGACATTTGGTTTGGTATCCTTGTGCGTGCCGATATGCTACCACAACGAAGTGTCCAGGCTCGTTACCCGCACACCAGGCCCGCGCTGTGCCTGGGCAAGAGCAAGGCTTTAGCTTCGTCACTCGCACGGCGGCGAAGGGTGCAAATCCCATCGCTTTGGGGCTCCCGCCTTCCTCCGTGCCCAGGCGCTCCCGCGACGGCCGAGGCCGTGGGAGCGCTGG
>VZRF01000318.1:81417-229247 GCA_013396875.1 Vireo altiloquus | reverse complement strand
CCGGCCGGTCGGGCGCCCCCCCGGCTGTTTCCGGAGGAAGAAGAGCGGCTGCCCCCTCCCCCCTCTCCGCCTTCCTCCCCGTTCTCCTCCTCCTCCTTCTCCTCCTCCTCCCTCCCGGCCCCCCGAGCGGAGCGCGGAGTCACCGCGGCGCGTAGACGGGCCCGGCACTCGCACACACACAATGGCGCTGAAACGCATCAACAAGGTGAGTGAGCGCTGCGGCTCCTCCTCCTCCGCCGTCTCTCCCCCTTTACTGCTTCGCCCTTATTTTTATTGTTATTTTTGGGGTGTTTTTTCTTCCCCTTCTCCCATCGCCTTCCCCTCTCCTCGCCCCAAGAGGAGACGGGCGGGGGGTGAGAGGCGGAGGCTGGAGAGGCCGGGAAGCGGCAGCTCCTTCCGGCGGGGCCGTGGCCCGGCTGGGGCGGCGAGGCTGCTCTCTCCGGGCCTGAGCTCGGAGCTCGGCCCCGGCCCCTTCCTGAGGGCGGGGGCCGGGGGGGGTCGGGGAGAGGTAGGTCCTGGGGCTACTCGGATGTCAGCGCAGCCTGGTGTCGCTGCCGCTGCCCTTCCGCCGAAGCCGGCCCGAATGGCCCCGGCCCGTGTGTGCCGGGGGGTTTCGGCGCGGTGGCGGCGCTGCCCGGGGCAGCAGCCGGGCCCCTCGGCCGGCTTCTCGCCTCTGCTGTGCAACTTCTCTCCCGCATTGTAAGATGGCGGCGGGTCCGCCTGGCCCGGGCCCTTTCCGGGATCCTTCGCGTTCCGCAATAACGCGGCACGGACACACGGAGCAGCCGCCGCGGTGCCGCCCTCGCCCCGCGGTCGCCCGTCTCCGCTGCCCCGGGGCCTTCCGGACCCCCGGGGATCCATCGCCCGTCCGGGAATCGCTTCTCCCCGCGCCCGGCGGGAGCGCGCCGCGCGCCCCCGCCTCCCCCCCGTTGCACAATCGGAGCCGGGTGGAGCAACTTCGCGGCGGCTAACTCGGAAAAAATGCCGAGGTGATGAAAGTTTGTTGGTTTGGTTTTGGTTGTTCTTTTTTTTTTTTTTATTCTGGTGGTCGTTGTTTTTTATTAAAGCTCTCCCAGGGTAAGAAGGCTCCCGGCGTGAGGTTGCGCCTGGGTAGGTTGAGGTTTTCTCGGCAGGTTTGAGAATTGCTAGGATGTAATGGCAAAACGCGATGAGAGCGCAGCGGCGTTACCGGGAAGTCGCTGTTGGTCTCTGCTCCTTCCTACGCGAGCTACGTGGAGCGTTTACGTGTTTCAAGAGCTCAGAGGAGTTTCTCGGTCATCTCATCATAGCCTGCCAAGATGGCAGAACGTCAGTGTGTCCTGAAATCCGTGAATTTCGGTGCACAAAACACTTTTTGTAGACAGTGTGTAAACTTCATGCCGCCTATTAGTCTCGCTTTAATATCGTGCAGTGCTTGTCATATTTTAGACAAAATGAGCGGTTTTTGTAATGTTTTTGGTGAATGGATAGTACTGTTATCCTCGAAAATTTTGAATCCATTCTGGATAGCTGGTTGACTGGATTGTCTTTGAATTATGGCTATGCTCTGGCAAGAATTTCAAAACAATTCCTTTTGAATCTGCCATCAGAACTTGTTCCCTGTATTAATGGATGATATCACTTGAGTTGAAACACAGCTAGGATACTCCCTGGTATGCTTTGTCATCAACTCATGCTTATGAAACACGTTCAGGCGATGCAGGTAAGAATTTATTGTCAAACGTAAACCAAGACAAACCCCCACTTATGTAGTAATTTGGTGGTCAGAACCTGAAGACGATTCAGTGTGACTCTGGAACCAATAAGTCATCTCTCTGACTTCAAGGTTTTGGCCTGTTGGTACAATCTTTTGTCCTGTGTTGGTCCTTACACTCTATTGCACTGTGTAGTAGCAAGGTTCTTCCTTTACCTAGTGCAAGAGTTTAGGATTGGGAAGATAGGTGGGTTAAGGTTTTTAGTTTTTGCCTTTTATTTTGTGTGTGTGTGTTTGTTTGGGTTTTTCTAATCAGTTTAATCACACCACACTGCAAGATACACTTCCAAATTCACATAAAGTTTGCAGTTTTAATTTTTGTATTTGCAAGTCTGAAAAATGAACTTTATTTCTAGACCGAAACCATTCTTTGTACGTTGCTTTCTTTCCAATACTGGTTTCTAGTATGAATGTTTACTGGAGCTGATGCTGACATAAAAAAATAGCAGGGCCGGTTCTGTAACAAAACGGTTGTGAATGTAATTTTAATCCTGTCAGCCAGTAAAGCCCAGAGAGAATGGCATTGTCACCGATAAGCTGGGATTCCCTGTCTTCCAGCTGTAAGATCACAGATCAGACCTTGGAACTCTATGCTTCCTTGTATGTTGTTGGCAGTAGGTGAGAACAGGTTAAAGAGAAACCAGGATCTCGGAACACTCTAATCACACCTAGCTGATTTAGTTTTTGTTATTAGTTGTGAGGACTAGAATTGATTGTCTCCTGCAGCAGATGACAACCTGAATGTACCAGTGAAGGTATTTTCAGTCTGTTTGACTGCCTCCCTCTTTGTAGCCTTGAGGTATCAAGCAAAATAACGTTTGTTTTTATATTGGGTAAACTAGACTTCGAGACTCTGTTAGTGTGTACCTCTAATCTGAAGTCTGGTATGCATTCAGAATACAACCACTCTTAAGACATAACTGGCAAATTCCACTTCTGATTTGAAAACGAAAGTAAATGAATATTTATGTGTTGGGTTGTCTGCTTCTAGAACACCCTGTATGAAGCGCTTCCCAAACTGAAGTAGTTGTCAGGTACACAGCAAGTTCCAGAAAGATTCTTGTTATGCTGAAGCTTGTCATGGCATCAGTGCCATCTGCTCTGAGGGCAGCCTTGTCTTCGGTTGGCAAAACTCTATCCTTGATATGGCTCACTTTGCAGGTGTTTTTTGAAAAACAAGCAAGTTCTTCTACCATGGAATAATGTGAACCTGCATCTGAAAATTGAATATTTTCTTTCCCGAGGATGAAAATTTTCCCTATGTTTTTTTCTCCTCACAATTGTCAAATAATTTGTGGTGATTTATGAGCTTGTATCTAAATGCTTGGTACAGGCTGTGGCACATTGTCTTGGTCTGAAGTGTCAGTGGTGCCTGCTAAAAACACATCCTGTAATTGCTGCAGCATGCTGGCACTTCCGCTTCAAATGATGATGATCCAGTAGCAAGGAAGCATTTATGTAGGAGTAGGGAGTCAGGAGTGCATAAAATTTGGAAAACTTGGAGATGTGACATCATTGATACACATCCATTTTATCACTGCTATACACATCCATTGAAGTGAGGTAATATAAGTGGCCTAAGTGATCTTGATAGGCTAAAAATAGAATTAATACAGGAGATATATGCATGAAATGTCTGTGTAATCCTTAAGAAAGCTTGTGCCTGCTATGTTTTATGGCCATTTGATTAAGCATAGCACAAGCCAGCATCATTATATTGGAATAATTTATTAGAAAATCTTAAGTGGAGTGGGCATCCTGGAAGCTAAAGGCTGAAGGTGGCAAAACCATTTATTGCTACTTAAGTACAGATAGAAGGCTTCCATTGGCAATGGTGGAGTGGAGACCAAATAACTATTTTCCTCAGGCTATAGCCTCCAGCACTGTTCCTAGATGTATAGTTAATTGCAACTTTAACCCCTCTTCTCCAGATGCTCATAGTAAGAAATGCTGCTAACCCTGGAAATACAGTATTTTTCAGAGATTGGGTGTAATGTGCATCATTGAGGACTGATGGAAATCTGCATTAGTTTAATCAAAGTTGAGGAGTTACAAAGCCTGCTTATTACTTTATTTTTAAACTGCTGCTTTTTTCTTTTGAACTTGGTTTGAATTGAAAAAAAAAAATCTATATAAAGCCAGTTGGAATTAAGTTTTTTTCTCTGGATGAAACCCACAACACTTTTGCGGGCAGTCTTGGATTTTGTTTGCTGGGCTTTTTCAAAGTATTTGAATAACTTGAAGTTACGTGATTGAACTCATGCTTTGAATGAATGTCTAGAAATATGTCTGGATTTGTGTGTTTAGGGGCTCAGAAAGTTAAGATTAGCTAGCTAATGAAATTCAGTTGATGTAAGCTTAGTTGAAATGCTTTAAACCTTTGTAAATGTTCTCTCTATGTATTGAATTACCTTTTTTACTGTAATTTCACCTTAACTATTGTGAATATCCATGGCTAGACTAAGCCCTGCCTCGGGTAGGTAATTCAGTGCAACTGTCGCGCTTGGTAGCTAGAAGGGTCACGTTGAGCCAGAAGATAGTGGTTGGTTTTTAATTCATGATATTGCAGTAATGGAGTTTGGGAAGCCCTAGTATTGAAGAAATTCCATGTCTTTTAAAAATCAGAATAAAATATTTAGCATTAAGTGAAAGCTATCATCACATAAATTCTGTTAAGGATTTGGGTTATCCAAACAGAAGTGACATTTCTGCTATGAAATTAATATCATTAAAATGAAAATAATGTTTCTTAATTGGTATATTTGGTACTCTGTATTGAAGACCAGCATTTGTTAATATTAAGTATTGGATGTGTTTTTAAAAACTGGTCATATTTTTATGAGAGAAGAAAACCGATGCTTCCTTAACTAGAAAGTTTGGACTCCTGTAACTTAAAAGATTTCTCTTGTTAATTGAACACAGTGCTTGTGAAACAAATTCCCAGTCAGCATAGAACTTTACGTGTGTGCATTGGAGTGGGAAGATAATGGGGATTATCTCACTAAAGTGATTTACAGAACTTCAGAGATCAATATTCCATTAGATGGGTACTTCTTGCATACTTTAAAAAGAGTCTTCTGATATGTCAAGGATTTAGGTGGGATAGTCTATACAGTGTAAAAACGTTGACCAGCTCTTATGATGGTCACGATTGTTCCAGCTTTTAGAGATCTGGTTTTGAAAATACGTCCGTGCTCTTGCTGTTATTCCTAGTGTGAGTTTCTTCTACAGAAGGCCTGATGTGGAACTCCACAGAACAAGCTCTCTTCAACTTCCTGACCAGTCTGTAACCAGTTCTGAGCCTTTTCCCTGAGCTCATGGTGAGTGGGTAAGGGAGTGGAGAAGGATGTAAACAGCTGTAAGCAGCAGCTGTTGGATACTGAGCAGTGAACTGCCTCTTGCTGAAGGCATCTCTCTGTTTCTTGTGGAGGCCGATTCCAGCCTGGTGTTATCCCCTACCCCTGGATGTGTTCTCTGCATCCACTGGGTTGAACTGTTGGAAGTTCTTAACCTTTTCTGAGATGTCAAGTGACAGCTGGTAAGGAGGAGTGGGAAAGAGTTGAGCTTTTGTGTCATTCAGATTAGGGCATTGATATATCATCCCTGATAAATCTTTCTGTTGCAAATATGAAGGTTTTGCCACTTTAACTGTCTGCCCTGTGTTCTTGTGTAGGTCCCTCCCCTGTGCATCAGAGCTGGCAGATGGGAACTTGTGGTCTGCACTTAAGCATTAGGTCTGATCTCTCAGAATAAGCTGACTTCTGTTGATGCTTTTAGGCTAAGATGCTACAGCTTACATTGGAAAGGCTGTTACAGACATTCTTTCCTGTGATTGATTTGATATAGTAACCTGATGGTAGAATATGCAGGAAAAAAAACCTAAGAAATAAAAGCAGCAGTGTGAATGTGTGTGTGTATATATAACTGCAGTCAGTAGTGCATTTTAAAATGTGGTTGCTTTTTGTCAAGCTGGTTTTATCAGAAGAGAGTCTTAAACTATGTCGAGTTGCACATGCTTGACACTTTCGTAAACTTTGGAATATAAATGTAATGCCTCAAACGGTAAATGGAAAATGCAGGTGATTTAAAAAAAAACCCGACAAAACTAGTTTCTCTTCACTGGTCTTCTACTGGGCACAGATCTGATTAAATTTATAGTTATGTTGGGGAAGCTTTGCCAAAAAAAATTAGTTAAAATTATATTCACAAGTTTAAATTGGTATTTGTGCCTTTGGCAACTCTTTGTAAAACACTTGGTTGTAGACAAGGTTTAATACTGGAAAATAAAGCATTGCAGGATTCATGAAAGCTAAATAGGTAGGGAGATTTTTACCAACAGTAAACTTCAGTATTAAATTTTTGCATAAAGGAAGCATTTGTTCTGAACCTCATCCCTTTGAGCTGTGTGATACACTAGACATCTTCAAGATCTCCTGCAGTTTTTTCTGCTGTAATTGTGATGGGTTTTTATTCTGGTCTTAAGAAAGCAAGATGGGAGGATTGTCGGCTGCTTTGTAAATGTTACAGCCCAGTAGAAAAAGAAGGTGACCAATGTTCAAACTTTTCCACAAGCATCTGGACGCCAGAGTTGCAAACTGAACTGAGTGCAGATGCTGAGGTGCTTTAGGTCTTTCTGATGGGAGGGCATGAAGATTGTGTTAAATGCTCAGTTAACTTTATAGTGAGCTTTCTCTGTAAACTGGAGTTAGGTTGGCCAGGTGTTCATCACCTCTGTGAGCTCTTCTAAGTTTCTAATAAACATAAATAAGTGCACTACTCAAAGGCAGTACTTCTCAACCTTTGTTGGCCTATTTAAATAGTAACGCCAGAAAATTCTCTTAAATTAGATAAATGCAAAGTTTGTTTTTCCTTTCAGCCTTAGTTTTAATTTTTTTTGCCTTGAATAATATAGGAGGATCTCCTTGAATTACAATTTGCCACATGAGCAATGACCCCCTTTCACTCCCTACTTCAGGATGCAGTCTGTTCATAAAGATGCTTTTAAACTTTTTTTTTTTTAAACTTTTTCCTCATTTATTTTTTAAGATCCTTCCGTACGTCACTATTCTGGATAGCTGAGGCGGATCTCAACTGTAAGAGTAGTTGTACTCCAGATAGTTTTGTGTTTTGTTTTGGTGGTGGTTGGTTTGGTTTTTTACACTATTGTCTCTTTGTGAGCTGATTTTTGTGTGTAACTGTACCTAACCCTATGGACAGGCCTTTAGAACAATTATGAAGGATAGTTACACAAATAGCATAATATGGTAGGGTAATTGTGTCTTGTTGCTCAGGCTGTGTAGTTAATCCCACATAGTTGTGTCCAGAGAGTATAGCCCTATGGTATATTGTAATAACTTTCACATCCATCTTTGTGTTCATACAAAATATGGATTGGTGAAAGTCCAGACAGTTTTTAAAAAGGAGAACTGATTTTCAGAGTTTGTTAGGTTAATTAATAATTTCAGAATAATATATGAAGCTACTTTTAAACAGTGAATTCATCATGCTGATTACAGACATGGTGTTACTTGTTAGAATATTAATTTGATAACTTTCTGTTACACCATCCTCACTTTTTTGAGAACATGGAGAATTCTTGTAGCTTTTCAGAAGGTGCAGACTGACTGATGTTGTGCCCCATTGAGGCCACTCATCATTTCCACAAAAAATTGTCCTGTACACTGCCAGTCTCCAAAGTTGTTTGTATAGTCTTGGCAAATTCTGGGAGTCTTCTGTCACATGGAGCGCAGGGTGTATAGAAGCCGCTTCTGGTTATGTGTCAAATGCTGCTCTAAGTTACTGTGTCCTCAACAAGCTGAAGGGCAAGCATGTAGGGAGGCTCTTGCGTGATGCTGCCAAACTCCAGCATCTAAGGAATATTAAGCCAGCATTTGTGTGAAAATGTTTAGCACAATGCCCAAATCGCATTTCTGAGAGGTAGCCATCAGACCCAGAGCGCCTTACTTTGAGAATAAACTGAATCAGTTGACATTTGTCTGTACTGAATTTCATCTGTCCCTTTGCTTTGCAGTCATTCTCTTTCATTTAGCAAGGTGCTGCATCTTGGTGTTTCTCATGTGTCCTGTTTATATTAGTTGCCCTCTTTTCTGAGGGCTGCGTTGTAGTCCTGGGTTACAGAACCAAAGATCAGTGTCGTTCTTGCAGGAAAAAACTCCCAAGGGAAGAACATGCTAAGTTTCAGTGTCTGATATTCAAAAGGTTGGAAATGGTAGAATTAAAATACCTGACTATCACTGAATGGCTCGGTAGTTAAAGTGCTTCACACTTTCCCTTCCAATGTACTTTAGTCAATGTACACAGTCCTCGTTGTACACTGAGTACGGGAGTGTTTTAATAAGCTCTGCTGTTTTTAGGGTATGGTAATTGTTATAGTACTTCAGAATTTATGTGTGTAAAGCAGTCAGATTTTCTTCGTCTTGAGTAAGACAGCTTCTGTGGTTCTGGTTACTTTAGGGGAAACAAAAGCACAGCTAAAGGTGTGTAGTTGCTACCTTTTCTTGAAGTTTGTTCTAAAAGCCTTTAGGGAGTGATCAGGAAAGCAAAGTCTGTAACTGCATTCCTTTTCCAGTTGGGTCTGTCCAACTGCTCTGCAAAACATTGGAATAAATAGAGAGCCATTTCAGTTGCAGTGACTCTGAAACTTCCAGAAAACATTACCTGCATCATACACCTTCCAGATTTCAGAACAGATGAGAACAGCTCTAGACAATACTCTCATTCACAAACGGCTTGTGTACTGGAAGGTAGGTTCTTTGAAGAGATGGTAGGTAGTCACCTGAGTAGTTTGTATCACAGTCCAAGTACACCGAGTGTATTACCAACTTAATTACGGTGGTGCAGCAGTCTGGCATTTCCTTCCTTCAGTGCAAGGCTTAAAACATGACTATTTCTATCTTTGTCTTTTGTTATACCACAAAGGTATTATGGCTAGACATTGTACAAACGATAAATGGGGTGTAGGCTGAAAAATCCAGTACTAAGGACTAAAGGGAGAACCATGAAAAATAGAAACAGAATAGTCAAGATAGGGAGAATCACAACTGTAAAAAAATAGAAACAGAATAGTCAAGATAGGGAGAATCACAACTGTTAGACTTCTAGTTATGTTTTGGGTTTCTTAAAAACCTTTCTGTGCTCTTTGTGCTGTTCTCTGTGAGTGCTTTTCACGTGTTTTCTCTGCAGAGTTGCTCTAATGTCCTTTTTTAATCAAGAGGAACCTACCTCTTTCTGTATCTTGCACTGCCTTTTACACATTGCTTTTATCTATTTATTGTTAGCCAAAAGGCCAGCTTGTTTGGAACTGATAATTTTCTGCTAGTTACATTTGTTTTGCGACGTCTGTTACGCCATTGCTTTCTTACTCATCTTAGAAATCCACATTGAGTGTCTTTCAAACTGTTACTTACTGCTTCCAGGTGTAATTAATATCCATGCTGAAACGAATGTTTCAAATGCAGGTGTGTGGGATGAGGCAGTAGTTCTTTGCTGCTTGACACTTCTTAATCTTCAAACAGGCTTAAATGTTCTTCCCCTCCCTTTATAGCTGCTTCCAATCCTTCCTTCTTTTTTAAAGCTGTTTTCAGCTGTGAGCTAATGAGTGAGACTAATGCAGTGATGAATTTTTGGTTGCCTAGAGTTTGAAATATCCTGTTTGACACATCATTAGACAAGCAGTCAAGTTAATAAATGTTGATTTTTTTGATTGGCCCAAGTGTTCTTTTTTCTCTTTGTCCTTTTTTGGTCAGATTGGTTTTTTGGGGTGGGGTTTTGTGTGGGTTTTTTTGTGTGTGTGCGTTGTGGGTTCTTGTTTGGGGTTTTTTTGTGTTGTGGTTTGTTGATTTTTTTTTTAAACTTCTGATTTAACTACATATCATGTTTCATGCCCTCCAAGTTATTTTCTGGAAACGTAAAGCAAATGAATCCCTCTATGCTTTCTTGACTACAGCCCAGAAAGCTGAAACATATGGGTTTAACAAATACATGCGCTACAAACCAGTATTAAATGAAACTGTGAGTTAAGGCCTATGGAAAACAGTCTTCAGTCATTCTGGTGGGAGTGGTCTTCTGTCACTCTGTGTTTTAGTCAGCTGTTACTATCATTAAAAGTAAGGCCTGGCTACTTCCAGCTTAAGCTTAAAAAAAATGTAGTAGTGCCACAGGGAATATGGAATCTGACACATGGGAAGAAAAGAAGCTGGTGCAGATGCTGCATTATTTGGTACCTTGCAAGAAGACAGCTTGGTAGGCACCAAGCTGTCTTTTCTTACAGAATTTTCTGGGACCTGAAAACTTGTGGTTTTTTGCTCATGCATATTTGGATGAGAGATCCTTTGTCATTCTTTAAAGTTTCTTCATTCTTTAAATGGCTTCTGTAATCTTTTAAATAGCTGGTGGAGGGGAGTTGAGGGAATTTTAGCAGCTTTTCTGTCAAGAAAAGAAAGATACTTCTCGTTTTATTAAGGGATCATGGTACTGCATTTGCACTCACATGTTAAAGTTTTGAATCCTCGCTTGAAGCTTAAGCCATGTTTTCTATGTTAGTTATGATTATATTGCTGCAAAACAAGCAGGTTAGTTAGCTTTTTTATAAGCATTTTTTTTCTTGAAAGTGCTGGTTTGGTTTTTTTTGTTAGCTTTCTGATAAATGTGTAGTTAAAGACAAGCAAGGAGAGAAAAACGGGCTGTTTCACCAATGAAACTGAATCTTGCTAGAAACTTAGTGTGAAACTGGCAGAAGACAATGCTGCTCAATTTGTGTTAGAGCAGATCTGTCTGTTGCAGTGATGGGTTCTGCTGCTCTATTTCTCTCTGTTTTTCAAAACTCTGTTGTAGAATTGTACACGTATTTGTTACACTGCTGTTGTCCTCTAACAGTAGCATTGGTGCTTACTCTTTTAACAGTGTTCTAATCTGTAAAATGTTGAGTGACTAATCATCCTTGTGGAAAGGTAGGAACTATCACAACTTTATATTTGGAAACTGGGACACAGAAATGGTGACATGCTGGAGCTGCACCGGAAACCTCTGGCAGTGACAGAGACTGCTGGTCACGGTTGTAATTCAAGACTAATCCTTTCCGATAGGTGCATTGCATGTCACTGCTCACCAAATTTGGTTTATTGTTTCTATGTAAAGTCTTTCGCATTCGCTGCTTGGGATTTTGTTTTGGTTTTTCTTTTAAGCCACCTCTAAAGTGAAAAACTGACACAACTGATTCCAGGAAAATGTGGATTCTACTTTGGGGGCTTTTTAAGAAAGTTCAAGATGTAGCTCAATGCCCCTTAAAAAAGGGAAAGCACTACTGAAACCTTGTTAACAAAAAAGAGGCAAAGTTGGAGAAGCAGATATGGCTGTAGAAGCAATATGACAAGCAGAAAGCTCTTGTATGTAGAAATATTACATATTAAATATTTATTTGTTACAGAATCATTACTCCTGATTGCTAAGCTGGGAAAGTAAGTAGGTTCGTATTTATATTGCCAAGTGGGAAACTTTTATAAAAATGCTCCTTCCTTTCCTTGAATAAAATGCTTCAACTGCACTCCAGATCTCAAAGCCCGCGTGCCTCTGCTTGTTCAGTTTCCAGTTATTCCAGTCTGCCTGTTGGATTCAGTAGAGTTGTAGCTTTCAGAAGGAGGTGCTTTTTAAAGTTACTCAGAACTTTCCACTCCCTTGTTGCAAAACGCCTCCCCTGTTACTGTCGATATGAAGTGTCACTCACTTAACAGGGAGATGAAGTAGATCTGGTGTTACTGTGAACCAGGGTTTGCTTCATGTTTGCCCAAGTTCTTCCACAGCTCTTCACACTCTGCTGAAGCAAACAGTTTTACTACAAACTTTCCTGACCATAGTACCCCAGAGAAGCAAATAGAAGTGTGTGTGCCACCTCAGCTGTTTTTTCCCTGGATTTAGTGGGTGAATTACTTGCTCTGTGGGTGAAATGCCAACTGGTGTATCATTTGTTCCCAAAATTATCTATATATTGAACTGCTTTGATTAGCACAATTAGGTTGGGGTTTTTTTTTTACTGAAGTGTTTTGGACCAGACAAAACTTTGGTCCTTTCATTAATGAAGGTCACAGCTACTTCGTTATCTCAAACAGTTTAAGCAGTTAAAAGGAGTAACTTTAGGTAGACATAAATATTGAAATTACTGGAGTCTGGAATATTGAAACTCATTTGTTTCAGCTGTTAAATCATTTTTAGTATTACTAAAGGGTTTTTTGCACAAATGTTTTCACTGGAACTTACTACATTTAATGTATGTCTTACATCTGCAATTACTTTTCCTGGTTGAATTACTGATGTTGAATTACTAATTTTCCTGCTGTAGTAGAATACCTGTTTTTGTCTTGAGCACTGAATTCTTGTTTCTATGAACATAGTCGTACCTTTTGAAGGGCTCTTTAGTCTAATGCACATATTTCTGACAGTCCACTCTATGCTGATCTTTTCTCATTCTTGTCTTTGTGCTATGCAATTTTATAATTTCATAAATGGCATGAAGAGCAGTTCCATAATTAGTAGTACCTGTGATAGTTTAAAAAAAACCTCGAGGATCTAAATGTTCTTCCACTATTAAATCAATCCAGTAATAACTGTACACTGCATTAAAATAATAACATTTGTGTCTTTCTGCTTATTCTAGTGCTACAGCTTACTTTAAGGGACATGTTACCTTTTTTCCTCTCAGATTTTGGAAATGATTGATCATTCTTAGAACTGGAAAATACGTTTTGATGAGAGATAAGCCTGACTAATAAAACCTGATGCATTTGTTAAATGGGTAAAAAATGCCCTGAAAAATTTAAAAACCTTTCTTTCAGAAACTTCTACATTTATTGCTTGCCTTTACATGGATAACAAATCTAACTTAGCAAAATTTTCTGGAGGGTAATGAACAACATATGGGCCTAATAAGTGGTATTAAATGCCAGAAATCAGTCTATCATAAAGCTCTCCAGTAATATCTGGAGAATGTAGCAAAATGCATTCTAAATGCGTTTACTGTGATGATCTGGAAGGAGCTGTTGCCCACACTTCTACAAACAGCAGCAGTGAGATGAACTGTTCAACTAACTTCATTGTGCCGTTGCTTATCAAAGCTGATAATGGTTTCATTTTGTAAAACAGTCTGATGCCAGTGCAAAACAGAAATTTTATTAATTGGAAAATTCATCAGAACTAATGCATGTAGGGAGAGCAAATCTGGGACTAAATTTTCTTGGTGTTTGGAGGGAAGGGGATTGGTGTGGGCTTTGAGTGGTGCGATTTTGTTGTTTGGCGGAGGGTGTTTGTTGTTTGTTTGTGATTGGGGTTTTTTTAGCGTATAGAATTGCACGTGTTGAAGTGGTGTTACTCTTTCTTTTGTTTCCAGGAGCTATCATCTTACCAAAGAACAAGGTGTTTATGTTACAAGAAACATAAGTTGGGTTTTTTTCGTCATTTTGTGTTGGCTTATACTTAGTAAATTTTTATGAAGTGCAGAATTTGTGAAACTTTAAAGGATGTACATTAGGATCTTCCCAGGCAGGAGTTAGCTGTCTGGTCCAAATATGCATATATTTCCAGCATAATAGGTATGCCTGGCTTTCTTAAATGTCTGACAAAGTTTTTGGTTTAGTGGCTTGTACAGACTTGCAGGAGAAAAAAAAACCTTGTGTGAAATCGCTAATGTATGGAAGAGGGGCTGAATATTTTGCCTTTCTCAAGACTTCTAGATACCTTGACAAATGCAGATTTATTTATAGAAGCTCTTGAAGCCCTTTTTAGAGTCAAGGGAGAGCAGGGGAGAAAGAAGGTGGTTGCTACATGCTTTAACTGAAAGTGTAAATTTAATTTTAAGACACTGTCCAAACAAACGACTTGTGGAGCATTAAAACAATTTAACGCAGAGCTTCTTTGTTTCATCACAGCAGTATTGTTACTGCACAAGGAATCCTCCCATTTGTTTCCATTCCTCTGTAATGGGGGAGGGAGAGAACTGTTTCTGCAGCTCAGTAAGTTTTAATTTTAAAGGCATAATTGTCTTAAATGTAAAGTTTCAAATAAAAAAATACAGATATTTTGCCTGATTACAGCACTTGGCAGCCTCTTGAATTTTCTTATGTGTTTTGATCTTTGCAAGGTACATCACTGCTGCAGGTAGTGGGTAAAGTGAAACCAAGTTTCTGTGGGATGTTTTCTTGCTGTTCTTAGTTCTAATGTCAGATGTTACATACAAAATGCTTTCTGTTTCATGAAGACTCATCAACAGTTTTCTCTCCTTCCACTTCAGGCTTCTCTAGTTAACACTGAGTCCTTGTAAGTGGTTAGACTTTGCCAGCTTAAGGCTTTGTGTCCTGCTTCTTTCTTCAGCAAGAGTGTTTTCATGGTAGTGACATACATGTCCTTGGAAAAGCACAGTCATGGTAGCTGTTTACCTTCATAGCTGGTTTCGGTGCTCCTTTGTCTGTTATAGACATTTGTGATACTGATCTAGTGGTTCTTAGAGTTAATTGCACATTCTTCTGTGTTTGTACACGAAAAAACTGTTAAAGGTTTTTGCTAGATGTGAAGTGAAAATTATTATTTTTGTTTGTTTTCTTAAAGGAACTTAGTGACTTAGCCCGTGATCCTCCAGCACAGTGTTCAGCAGGTCCCGTTGGAGATGACAGTAAGTAACTTTAAGTGTTATGTTTTGCTTTGCTGACTCGAAGCATATCATGCCTAGATAATAATGCGGAGTTTTTCTTTTGTAGTGTTTCATTGGCAAGCCACAATTATGGGACCTGTAAGTATTCTAATTCTTGTGATGTAATATTAAATGAGTAGTTCCTACTGAGAAGAAAACTGGGGGGTTTTTGGTTTACTTTTGTTAACTCCCCTTAGCCACTGTAGTTTTAGAGGTGCTCATTATAGTAAAGGAAAATGAGGGAGGGGAAAAAACACACTAGTTATTTTGTTGTTGCAGTGTTTTTATGAGGACATGTATTTCAGCTGAAAAATTTCTAGAGCAATGTTCAGTATTATCACTTAATATCTAGAAACTTTGTTTGCATTTAACTTTTTCTAAAGTTTTAATCTAGCATGAACTTTGTACTAGGAGCTGGTACTGATGTCGGGAATTAGTTGGGATGTTTTTGTGTGGATCTTAAAAAGGAATCCTTACTTGGTCTGGTGTCATAATGCTAAGATCTTGAATACTTGAAGGAATAGAAGGGGTGAAAAAAAGTCACTGAAATGTGAGGTTTCAGTTATGACTGGTGGAAAAAAGTCAGTATTAAATGTTCAGTAAGCATCTGAAACCTGAATCTGACTTTCTCCTCATTAAGGAAGCCAAATGCTTGCTTTTGTTGAAAATAACCTGGAAGTACTTCACATCTGGAGTTTTCAGGCTATCTGTATTTAAAAGACAAAACCTTCTTTAACTTGTGAAGACAAACCTTTGGTGAGGCTACAGAGTAGGAATTAAATATCAGTGATGCTGAATGACCCTGGCTTTTTATATACCTACAAGTGTGTTATTGGGAGATGGCTATTAGAGGTTCACTGGACTGGAAAAATGTCCCTTCATCCCAAAGTACCTGGTCCTTACTGATTGTAACTAGGTACCTGAAAAATATTAGCTATATTCATGCTTATATGGCAAGGAGTTTTGTGCACTACACTGGTATGAGCGTTCTATGTGGCTGCATGGTCACATGGTATTAAGCATTGGTTGAATTTAAATTTGGATTATTATTTTTAGTTTTCCCTTCTGGTTTAATAAAGTACAGCTCCTTTTTTTCCCCATGTGGTTTTCATGGCGTTCCTGTTTCCAGATTGGGCAGTCTCCTGACAGAAGTGTGTCAGGAGTGTGGTGTTTGTAGTTCTAGTGCTGCTCTGGTGCTGCCTTTAATAACAGACAAGGATTTTAGAACCAATCATCTCAGTCTTCCACCTCTGCAGTAGGATACTGCGATTTTCCTGGATAGGTGTGTGAGAGCTTGCATTGTTTTAACATGTTCTAAGGAGGAGTTTCTGTAATTGATAAAATATATCTTCAGAATATGTCCAGTAAAAGGGTTGGTATTTTTTGGCTTTTCAAAGCCTCATATGTTATCTGTTGACCAAATATGAGAGGTTACATCTTGATCATTAGGTTTCATCAGAGACAGGATAGAGTGTAAACTACACATTGAGGGTTTGAGTCCCCTATCCTCTGTTGCAGATTTTCATTTTCTCGTATTTAACTAAGTAATACGTAGTTACTTTCTTACATTGGTGAAATGTTTTTGCAATGATTATGAAAATTCAATTTACAAATAATGCAGATGTGTACTGTTGTATACCTCAAACTCATTTTTCCTAGCCCTGAATCCAGAATTAAAAGCAAAGGGTTCTTTAGGTTAAACAATGAAGTTGTTAGCCCTATTTCAGAAATATGGTTTTAATTTTGAGTAAAAACTTTTTACTTCTTTCTTCTTGTAACTACTAACTTATGCAATCTCTATTTAGTCACTTCAGTTTTTTGTTCTGCTTACTATCATTTTTTTTATTTCCACGTGCTGTTTTACTGCTTTTAGTTGACACCTGAACAAATTACCCCAGTAATTCTTTCCTTGGAGCAGGGAAATGTAAAATACTCTCTCATACTATATTACAGTGAATTTCTAATACAGAAAGAGTGGAAAAATTCTCTTGAATTATGATTCAAGAATTATTTTTTTTTGTCTGTTTGGTGCTGTTATGATGGGTGGTTGGGTTATTTTTGTTGGGATCTCTTTGGTTTGTTTTTTTTTTTTTTCAAGGAACAAGGATTTAGCTATGTATTCTGCAGGTTTTCTGCAGGATTGAAGCTAAGGACAGAATTCAGGAGGGAAAGGGAGTCTATGGCAA
The DNA here is from genome assembly GCA_013396875.1 of Vireo altiloquus. Classification (NCBI taxonomy): domain Eukaryota; kingdom Metazoa; phylum Chordata; class Aves; order Passeriformes; family Vireonidae; genus Vireo; species Vireo altiloquus. The sequence continues at coordinate 212,614 of VZRF01000318.1, read as the reverse complement.
CTCTAAACTTGGGTGGTCATAACAGATAAGCTCCAAACATGGAACTGGAGGTGGTTGAATCTGATGGGAATCCCACTACGTTAACATTACTTCTTGGAGCTATCTCCAAGAAGAAATATTTGAAAGCTTTTGCCAAGTAGTCTTGAGTGGATTGTCAGAGCAGCTGAGTTTTATGATGCATTAACTTGGAGAGGTCCACACAGAAAGTGGTGTGTGTGTGTTCTGTATTACTTAACTTAGGAAGCAATAATTGAATTTTAATTGTGTCTCACTTGTATTAGTGGATTAAACATTTTGGCTGTTTAAATAAATTTCCTCTGCTTTTATTTATTTAAAAACAAGATCTTCAGTGGTATTTAATCCTAAAGATGATAATAGGAGAATTATTTGTTTGCTTTGACAGAACGACAGTCCATATCAGGGTGGTGTATTCTTCTTGACAATTCACTTTCCCACAGACTACCCATTCAAACCACCTAAGGTAAGTATTTCTGTCTCATTTGTGAAATCAGTGCTTTTTAAAGAACTGTGTATAGGACAGAAATTGTAGGCTCTGTAGTGTAGTATTGTCAAGTTCTTGCTTTTTTTTCAGGCATTCTTACTATATATTAGGTGTCTGGGTCCCATTCTGGCTACCACAGGAATGCATGTGTTAGCATGTTCTTTATGAGCAAATCCATGTGTGCAAATTTGGAATGTCTTGAAATATTTGGGTTAATTTCTGGTTTTCTTAATTGATAGGAAAACTTTTCATTAGCTTTGTGTTAACATAATAGAATTCTTGCTGAGGGGACTGTCAAGTATTAGTGTAGCTGTTTGGACTGGTATGTAGGAATGTGACACTATGGGTAGAGATTAACTTGCTGAGTGCCTAAAATCAACTGAAAGGGTTATTTGTTAAGAGTTTGGCAGTAATTGCAAAATATGCTCTTTTTGGGTCGGTTTTTCAGCTGCTAGCTTTGTCTTCCAATTTTCAGTCGATATGAAAGCATACCCTTGGGAGTGACTGCAGTGTTCGCAGGTCCTTAGCTCTGTGACAGCAGTGTTACTGTGCTTTAGGCACTCCTGTTGAGTGTCTTCATCAAAGGCAGCTGGGATTAAAACACTCATACTTGCCCTCTCTCTCTTTGAAATAGTGCCTGGTAGTGGGAGACTCAGAGCTTGTGGCTTGGGTGCATTCCCTGAATTTGATGCAATTTAACTGCATAATCCTTGTCTTTTAGAGCAAATTGAATTGACTGATGGCTTGACTGAGAAGAACGGGTGCAGTCGTTGTCATAGACCAAAATGCACTCTTTGTTTCTTTGTTTTTTGTTACAGGTTGCATTTACAACAAGAATCTATCATCCAAATATTAACAGTAATGGCAGCATTTGTCTTGATATTCTAAGATCACAGTGGTCTCCTGCTTTAACTATTTCTAAAGGTAACTTTTGTAAAGGAGAAATTTTTCCATTTTGTGTTGAATACCGTGGTTTTCACTTTGATTGTGTTAAGTTCTTGCCCATCTCTTTGATTTCCATTAACTTCCCTTCCTCATTCAAGCCTATGTTTTGCCAGTTTGATGATACTGCGTTTTTAATGGATATTGGTTTTTTTCCTAACACTTTCTCCTATGTGGTTGTGTAAGGCCATATCTGGCCACTTACTTGCTTCAGTATCCTTAGCAGAGTTTTACCAGCTTGGGCNTTTGTGTTAAGTTCTTGCCCATCTCTTTGATTTCCATTAACTTCCCTTCCTCATTCAAGCCTATGTTTTGCCAGTTTGATGATACTGCGTTTTTAATGGATATTGGTTTTTTCCTAACACTTTCTCCTGTGTGGTTGTGTAAGGCCATATCTGGCCACTTACTTGCTTCAGTATCCTTAGCAGAGTTTACCAGCTTGGGCCCAGAGCAATATGCCAGTATTTGGATTGAAATAGGTCTGTGGTGGGGTGTTTGAGCTGAGGCTGAGAAACTGCTTGTTTGGAGCTGCCCATGTAGATGCACATGTGCATATTAAATGGAAGATTAATTTAAAGTTGGTTTTTAATAATGAAATTTGAATAATTTTTTCATTCTGTCTAGAATTACATGCACAGTTATATTGGCATATCTGTGGTAGATGAATAAATCTGTTATTGATACATACTGCTTTCTACCATGGTGCACTGGCATTGCATTACATTACTTCATGAACTAAGTTGACTGATGCTACTTCATGATAAATTGATATTGTGTTGCAAGAGAAGGTTTGTGGCTTTCCTCATTTTCCTACCGTAAATAACAGATAATTCTCAAATATTTTCATGATGATCAAATTGTTTTGCCTCAAAGCCACTGGCCACTGTGGCTTCAAAAGATCCATCAAAGTGCCCTTTTGTGTATAAAACCTGTAATTCCTGTCTGTCCAAACAGTTTATGATTTGAATTTGGATTCCCTACATTTTAATGCTTCGCTATTTCTTCTAAAGCTTTTGTGAGAGGACGAAGTCCTCATAGTTGCCTACAATGGTGTTACTCAGTTTGTTTACAATGTGTGTGTAGTTTTATCAGTGCAGAGCGGGATATTCTTACCTTATGTGCAACAAATAAAGAATTCAGTCTGTTTTAAAAACCTAAATTTGAAGATTTTCTAGTTTTAGTGGTAAGAACCATGGATATACTGTTCAACAGTGTACATAATGTGCTTTTGTTGGCTGCTATGTTACATCATAGTGCAGGGGACAGCAGTGCTGTTCTCATGTACATACTGCCAGCTGTAAGTATTGGGAAATAGGAAGCAAATAGTTCTTACAAACCTTTAAGTTAGTCTGGGCTTTTTACTTAAGAGTGAGTTATGAATTTATTTTGGCTGTTTATCAGGAAAATGCTTTTTAGGTTCTCTGCTGTGATGACATTGTGCTAATGTAAAGATCTGTGCTCCATTGTTCCTGAGACTATCATTCCTCTTCCACTATTGAGAATGCTTTTTTTTTTTTACAGTTCTCTTATCCATTTGTTCACTGTTATGTGATCCAAATCCAGATGACCCACTAGTGCCAGAGATTGCACGTATCTATAAAACAGACAGAGACAAGTAAGTACAGAATTGCACAAGACTAGTATTTTAAGAGACTTTGTAAGAGTGCATTGTCAGAGAGCAGTTGTGTTCAGTGAACCTTTTGTGAAGGTCTGAAATGGAGAAAACTTGTGTGTCAAAGAAGTGAGTAGTGCATAATTTAAAAACAAAAGGAGTGAGCATCTTTGAAGTTGTGGGGGAAGGAGACTTATCTTTTTCTCGCATGCGTGGAAGTATTTTGCAGTATATAGATTGACTAGTTTTTTAGTTACCATGCATAAATCTAGTTAGATCTTCATAATGAAGAAAAGTGAGCTTTTTGTTGTTTCGATGCCTTTATATGGTAGCAGCTTGGCCTTTAATTTTGGTTCTTCCCTTGAAAATGTGCAGAACTTTTTCCTCATCTGTGTTTCAACAACTTTATTTTCCTTAGGTATCTTTCACATTTTGCACAGATAGAATTATACGAAGCAGATTTTGGGGGTTTTATATATATTAACACTAAATATATTTGTCCAATTAGGTACAATAGGTTAGCAAGAGAGTGGACAGAGAAATACGCTATGCTGTAGGGTAAGAATATTTGCAAATTACGGTGCATTTAACAAAATGGAAATTTGTCAGCACTTGGGTGCTGCATGCTCTAAGGCACTGGATTAACTAACAGATAATGGATGCACCAGTTACTGAACCTGGAACTTTAACAGCTTGATCTGTGGTTGATTAGTGTGTAATGTATTGGCTAGTCACTATTTCTCACAGATACTACTCTTGCATGGCCAAAAAAAAAAGTTAGTATGAAGTAATTACTGAGTTCTGAGCCAGGTTGTCAACATGTTCTGGTAAGTATTTACACAGATTTTGTCAGAATTTCGTTCAAAGTGATGCCCTGTAGCGAGACCTCATATATAGACATGAGTGATTTCAGACAATCCAAATTACAATTATTTTTAATCAGCAGTGTCTGTCTTCCACATCTAAACTAGGAAATGTATGGGGATTATGTTCTGCTTGTACAGTTAATTATTAACTTCTTACTGACAAGCATGGAGTTAAACTAATTGTCAGCTCCGTTCCTGTAGAAGTAGTGTACTTCAGATAGTCGTTTTAATGTCCTTTTAAAATTTTGAGCAATCTATTTGTGTGGAAAGAGTATTCAGTGCAATGAAGTGTTTAGTGTTGTTTTCCTTTAAAATGGGAAATATGACATTTTTTATTCAGTAATATTATTAACCAGATAATCCTTACTTATGGCATGTGATATACTGTACTCTTAACTTAAGAACAATATTCAAATAAAAAACTCACCTTGTTTCTTCCATTCCAGATAGTCTCTATTTCTTCTCTTTCAGTCATGTTTTTCAATTACAGACTTCTAGCAAATTTGCTGGTCTTGAATTTAAAGTTTTTTCCTAAAAACCAGAGAATGCCCTAAGGGGTCTAGGGAGGCAATTGTTCAGTTTTTTGAGTTCAAGTATGTCTTGGTACAGAAAGAGGCTTCTCACAGTGTAAAGACAGTCGGGAGGTGGAAATAACATCAGCATGAAAATGACAATTTCCTAAACAGTTTATGATTAAGTATGATTTTAATTCAATTCCTGGTTTTGTTCGCAGGTACAACAGAATATCTCGGGAATGGACTCAGAAGTATGCCATGTGATGCTACCTTAAAGTCAGAATAACCTGCATTATAGCTGGAATAAACTTTAAATTACTGTTCCTTTTTTGATTTTCTTATCCGGCTGCTCCCCTATCAGACCTCATCTTTTTTATTTTTTTGTTTACCTCCTTCCATTCATGCACATGCTCATCTGAGAAGACTAGTTCTTCCAGCTTTGGACAATAACTGCTTTTAGAATCTGTAAAGTAGTTACACAAGAACAATTGCCCAAGATTCAGAATTTTTTTTTAATGGAGCATGTGTATTATGTGGCCAATGTCTTCATTCTAACTTGGTTATGAGATTAAAAACAAACAAATATTCCTCACTGCTCTAACAGATACTGAAGATACCACCTGAAGGGGGGAGGGGAGATGGATGTTCAGTTTTCTCCCATCAAAGAAGTAACATTGCTGTAGCAACATCCATCTTGTTCCAAACCTTCCAGTGTTAGAGAACTGAGGTTTTATTATATACTTTTGCTCATAACTGATGTGTCTGGAGAATTGGTACTGAATCTATAGCATCAGCAGAACAGAAAATGTGATGTATCTTATGCATGTCAATAAAGGAATGACCAGTTCTTGTTTTACAGAGAATGGAAATTGGAAGTCAGACATCCCTTGTATTCCAAAATAGGGTTTAAGAACATTTTTGTAATTCATTTAAATTTTGTTAGGAGGCTTGGAGCTATTAGTTAATCTGTCTTCCAAAACACTGTTTAATATAGCACTGAATAAATGATGCAAGTTGTCAATGGATGAGTGATCAACTAATAGCTCTACTAGTAATTGATTTATTTTCTTCAATAAAGTTGCATAAACCAATGAGCTAGCTGCCTGGATTAATCAATATGGGAAACAAAATCTTTTGTAAAAGCAAAGCTGGTTTTTGTATATACTGTTGGCATTTGCCTCATTGTTTAACATCAAATAATGCTGTAAAGTTCAATAGAGTGACTCTTCTGCCATTTTCAGTTCTAATGCTCAGTCTGTTGCAGGTTGGCACATTGCTCGGCCTGGTGGATGCAGAATTAATAAGCTAACATAGTCGTGTAGCCATAGTAGGGGGCTGCACTTGGTGCTGGGAGCCCAGCGTTCAAGGATGGACTTGGGACCCAGCAGATCTGAAGTGGTGTATTGTGGAGATACTTCCTGATGCACCTGTGTTTGCTGACTGAGAACCTTTTTCTTCACCTTGTACACTTGACAACTGAAAGATCTTAATGTGGGGGTAATGATGAGGCAAAAAAAAATTATAAAATAAAGTACTGTTTTGATGTGGGAATTGTCATGAGGCTGTGTTGAAGTGACTTTACTATGTGGGATGTTCGTTACCATTGAAAAGGACTTGTTCAGCCATGCTGCCATTTACATTGATGACTATTTTAATGCAACAGACACTTTCTTCATGTCAGGTGACTAAACGTGAATAAAGACTCATTGCTATTGGATTTTTGTTCAACAAGAAACATTGTCTTGTGCCATTAGTTTATCTTTCAGCAACAAGGGCATTATTAAACATCCGACTCTTTCCTCCCCTCTTCCTTCATATTTTTCCTTGTTTAATCTTTTTGGTCTTCATTCTTAACATCCATAGCTTCATTTTCTCTAGTCTTGTACTATCACTTTATTGTGCATCTGTGACTTCTCACTGGCACCACTTTTGCACTGCTTATAGTTATGTACATTCTGATTCCTTGTCCCCACATGGATGTGGAAAGCTAGATGTAAAATAAATGTTAAACCTTAATTTTTATAAAAATTTGAACATGTAGTTTGGACATGGTTTGTTCTGGTTCTAAACTATCGAGTGAACTTGAAATTTGGCTTGGAATTAGTTGGCTTGGAATTTAGAAACCTGGGCTCTCTTTAGCAGTACATGCATCAATGATGACTTCCTGAAATTTATTGATAAAGTTGCAGTTCATTTCTGCTTTGCTAACCAGCTTACACCATTTTTGCTGGAAAATTGGAATACAGCTGCTGGTAGCATTACAACTGAGGTAAACGTTTATATTTTTAAGCCTACAAATGTGCTGCTCAATTGTTTTTTGTACTTGTGTTAATTTGATGCTTATTACTTTGTCCTGGGAGTCACAGTGACTGAAATCACTTACATGATCAACTAGAAAGGTATTCTGTGAGATGTTACACAGCAGATGTTAGAGCCATCAAGGAGGTGTGGATTATGGAAGGTCAGAGAAGATGGAAGATGGAAATCGTGTTTGGACCAGTACATGTTTCTTTTTTGCATCTGTCATGTTCCCACTGTAATAATTTTTTGTAATTTGCAAGTGTACATTTGAGAAGATGAATGGGGATGGATTGTAGATGTTCTAGATGCAGGCTGAAGGTCTGAAGTGGGAAATGGCAGCAGGTGTTTTGTCCTTAGAGCAGGCTCAGCAGTGTCTGGTGCAGGCTTCCTGTACAAGTTACATTTGGGCTTTCTCTTCAAGCATGGGGGCAAGGGGAGGAGCTGGTAGACAGGAGCTGTTAAGGAGATGGTGAAGAATTCTAAGACTTAGCAAAACCAAAAGCTTAATTGGTGATTACCTCAGTGAGCAAGCTGCATACCAAAACCACAGGTAGTCTGAAAACGATGTAGTGGATCTTGGTTACTTCGGAGCACAGGGAGGGTAGAAGACTTTCCATTTGAACTTAATGTAAAAAGTGAAGGTCTTGGAAATGTGAGTTGTCCTATCCTGCTGCGGTAAAAGATTTTTTTTCCATGATAAATGCTGTAATAGCTCCAGAGGAATCAGCTCCATCCTACAAAACTTGGATTAAAGAAAATCTATATTTTAATGACTTTCATTTGAAAGTGGGTATAGGCAACAAAATGTCAAGCCAAAACACTTAGATTTAAAAGACATATAATGAGGAAAGAAATGACAGTGTTGTTTCTGCAGTAATTTTTTAAAGATTGCTTGCTGTGTTTTAAGTGGGGTTTGAATTTAACAACATTACAGCAGTCAGTTTGTTCAAGTTTCACTTGAAAATACTTGAGTGGTTTTAAGGACAAAAAAGTATTTTCAAGATGAAGGAAAAACTTCATCTGTAGGACTGGCTAGGGATTTTTTTGGTTTTTTCTGTCTTCTGATGCACACAGCATCTGTATTTGTTATAAAATGAGTATACACACATTTTTGCATGCTTGAGTAAAAACATTCTATTTGGTTGCACTGTGCCATAGTTTTTATATTAAGATTACAGATGCTAACCTTTTCTGAAAAGTGTGGCTTTAAGCAGACCACAGCAGGAAGCTTTGGTTGCTGTGGAGACATGGAACTACAGGCTGGCAAATTATTTAAAAGACAACGAGTGAGTAGATGGGTGTGCAGATGCACAATACCGGTCCTGTTAGATTGGATAGTTGCTTATGCAGAAAGGAGTTTGCATTAATCAGCAGATAATGTGAGAGTTTAAACACTCACAGCCAGAAGTGTTCTAAATAACTCTGTTATTTTTTGCAGCCTCCCCTCAGTTTTTCTCTCTAGCCATTTAATTTCAAACCCTTCATTGCTATAAAAATTAGTGTTTTAACAAGCATCAACTGAAGCAGATACCTTAGGTCCATCAAATGTGGCTGGTAATCCAGAAATCTTTAGTCTGCGTGTCCCTAGTAAAACTTAAAGCATAGTTGGAATTCAGCTGAGGATTTCTTGCTGTGTTTATAGCTGTCTAAAAAAAAATACTGTAAAATTAGTTGGTTTTCCTTGATCCATTTGTAGTTTTGTACATGAAAATGAGGCTAAGACAAACCCTTCTTTAGTTAAACAAATTAGCACTAGAACAATGGAATGAGATAATCCATGATCAGTAAAGGATCTTAAGGTATAAAAGTTATTTTTCTAGAACACAGACTATACTAGTTCCTCCAAATGTGAAAACTAAAAAATGGTACTCATTGGATTTATCTGCTTTCTGGTCTTTGGTTCTTGGTGTCGTTGAATGGATGGTATTTTACCCCAGTCCCTTCAATATAAATATAAAATAGGCATAAATTGAAGAACTGTTGGAATCAGATCATGACAGGCAATTATTGCATGTTTTAAAAGGTAAATGGAATTATGGCTAAAATACTCTGAATATCAGGGCCAAGGGCTTGTATGTTGGCAACAGTGCAGGACCAATGCAGAGAAAGCATGGGAACACAGCAAACAAAGGTAAATATATGATGTAAAGAGAAGGTACGGAAGGTAAAGATAAGCTGCCTGTATTACTGCGAACTGAAAATGGAGTGCTGTCAAGTCATGCAGTCTAGTATAAAAGCCAATGATTTCAAAATAAGTTGGAATAAGATAGTTGATAAATTAAAATTTTAAGTCTATCTTAGCCTGACAGAAAATAGCAGTTCAGAATAACCCTTATCTGGAAAACCAGAGTGCAGACAGACAAGCTCTTGCAGGTGTGTGTAGTGAAGAACAGTTCCTAAACTGGTGTTTGTGATGGTTTAGCTGATGCCCATAAACTCACTTAGCATTCTTGGTAAATGCAGCAGTGAATTCTGCAGTAACTTAGGTCTCCAGTGCGTTCAGAAGCAAGCACTCAGTTTTCTGCAGGGATAGTCCAAATGTGTCAGTCTTTTTTCTATACTGCAGTGGTTGGATTATTGTCAGTGAGGGGGAAAGAGTTCAGTAGCTTCCAGATAAACAGGAGTAAGGGCTGTAACTATTCCTAGAGCAGCTGTCCGCCTTGGGTAGGTTAGAAGAGGTGACAAGCATAATCTGTACAGTGATAGGTGCCAGAAGTGAAACAGGACAGCTCTGTGTAAAGTAATACTTGAAAATTTCTATGGTAAACATCCGTGTTTGCCAAAAATAGCTTTTGTTTTTTGGGGGGCTTTTTGCCTCTGTTTTAGAAGTATTGGTGAGACTTCAGTATCTTTGAACAGTGAAGGATTTTAATTTGTGATGGGAGAAAGCTTTATCAGGAGACACAGTTGATCAGAGTGTGTTGGTTTTCAACAGTTTTTAATACTGCTCTTTGATCTCTGGGGTTGTTCTTGTACTCAGGAAGAGTAGGCTCCTCTCTTGAAATGGCTGCTGTTGAGATTGGTTCCCCTTCAGGAGCTTCAAGCAGAAATACTCAAGCTTGTACTGAGGAGTCCTAGGTTTGGCAGATTAGGTAATTCTGGCTTTTGCCTTAATTTAATTAATCTTCATATTATAACTGCATTGTCCCATCACAGATTTAACATGTGCAGAGTATGAACAGCTGCTTAGAAGATGGTGATACAATGTTATCCTCATGGGAAGAATGCTAGCTGTAGAGCTGGGCAACTGGCTTTGCTCCAGCTGCTTTGGCAGACTAGAGTTGTGGAGACAGAATTTCGAAATGCCTTTACCTTTATCTGGGATGGGAATTTTGACTCAAGTTTAGTCTCAGATGTGATCTCATGTTTCATCAGAGGGAATGCAAAAATTAAGATGTTACCTGTGTTTTGAAGAGCTGCCTAACAGGTGATGTTCTTGTCTTAAAAAGCATTTGTATACACTGAGTATGGGAGTTTCATCTATGCTGAGAAGAAAAGCCTGTGCTTGTTTCTAAGTCAAGCTAGCTTTTGTTTTTTTCCCCTCTGGCCTGGTAAGCCTCAGCATTTCTTATCTTAAAGTCTTTGATGCAAGTCAGAAACGAAACTGTTCAGTCATGAGTCCTGGGGGTTTTTGTTTGGTTCCATTTGTTTTAGTTTTGTTTCGTGGGGTATTGGGGTTTTCTAGAGAATGTTCTAGAACACAACTTTCTACTGAATGTGCAACTCTAACCCTCTTGAGATCTAAAGGAGGAATTGCAATTTGCAGCCTTACATACAGAACTTGAAGTGAGTCTATAATCCCTTCTTCCTGGCAAATTTATGCAGGTAAATAGTGAAAATCTGTCATACCTCTGGTAAAGATCACTGGTCAGTGTGAAGCTGTTAATTCTTTGGGGAAGGATACTCTTGCTAAAACAACGTTTGCAGATTACTTGCCATGGTGTTAATCCTGCTCTGACAGCGAATGCTGAAAATTAATTCACAGATACCTCAGTAATTGAAGGATCTGTTCAAGATAACTATTGTTTTTTTCTTTTTCCTACTGCAAGGTTTGAAATGCTCTCGTTGGAGTAAAAGGTCCAGAACTTTTTATAAGGTACTAGATTTTGTGTGTGTACTCAGAAGAACGTTGAGGAGACGACCAGTGTTAGTGATTGTAGGACTTGTCAGGTAACAAACTTAGTGGAACATGGCAGTGAAATTTTTATAGAATGGATTAGTGCTGGCTGAAGAATTAAATTTAGTATTTGGGACTGGGTAGTATTCAATCTGTGTCTGTGAAGAGCTGAAGTACTGCACCTCTCAAGCATATCTGTCTGGTCTAAGCTCAGTAACAAGCTGCCAGAGCACAAGTGCCAATGATGAGTCTAACCAGCATAAGAGGTAGAACTTTCATGTGTAAATGAAGTGTGATCCCCTGGTTTTATTGGTTGGCTGTACTAACTGCTGTGTTTTTACAGTTTGGGTTGTATTTCATGAGGATATCTCTTAAGTTCTTATTTACATCATGATTTATGCTTCCTGAGAGTCCTTCCAAATTCATTGAAAGCAACACTTCAAGGTATCATCACACAGTCACAAGCAATTGAATTAGAGAGGAGGTAGGTAGATGGCTGCTACTTAGTTCTCTTTGTCCTCTCCTATTCTGTGTGTGCTGCACTTCACACTCAGAATTACTGTTTTGGGGCAAAGGATGTGAATTTTCTTAGTCTTACCTATTTATTTATAAACTGTGAAGCAGAAAAGCATTCTTTTTGGATTAAATGTAAATGATACAAGAAAACTCAAGCTTTGAGAAAATGCAGATAACCCTGAATCATATTTTTGCACATAATATTCTTTCCAATACTGATAAGACTGAAGTAGAAAAACGTTTCAAATTTTCAGAGTGGAAACATGAAAAGACAGGTTTGTGGAAAAACATTGAGCAGTTGCCTTGAAATTTTTGGATGTAAAATTTAACTTGAAACAGCCTCTTTTTTTTCCTTTTTTTTTCTATTTTAACATAACTGATGTGGCATCTTAATGTCTTACACATGCATTATGTATTATACAAGGGATGGGATGGGAGAAAAAAAGGGAGATGAAATGAGAAGTTACCCTTACCTGTTCAACTGAAGCTACATCTCTGGTTCCCAGAGCAGAAGACCAGGTACAGAAATAGGTTATAGTTGACCAATCAGCCTTCCTAACCTTTTTTTCCTTTCCACAGCCACACTGACATGTTTCTCTCCACCCTTTAGAGACCTGAACTCCTTTTTGCCACGTACATTTGCCCTGCTAGAAAGGGCTTCCCTTTGCTGCCTTCCATGATCTGATGGGGAATGTCTTACATGTAACTTTTCTAGGCAGTGCCTGGAGACTCTGAGTGCTTCCAATTTATGAGCCAGAATTTTATACAATTGCTAGGGTGAGTAATAACTCTTGAGGTGCAAAGCATGAAGAAAAGGGGAAGGGGTAGCAAAATTTTTTATTTTATCACTGCAGGAGTTCTAATTAGGAGGTGAGCTTGTAAAAATACTGAAAAAAGTCCTTAAGTTTTTAGGTTACATGAGTACAAGTAAAACAAAGGTCGTATATTAGGATTATGAATCTAGAGTGTGGATATGCAGAGACAGAGTGACAGGGGAAAGCTCAATGTTGTAAGCCTCAGTGAGGTTTTAAAAAGAAGTTCCCATGAAGCATATGCTGACACATACATCATGAATAATTTAGGGTGTGGACAGAGGAGAGGGCAGCCAGCTGTACTTTCTGAGCCAGCTGCAGCAAACTGATAAGCTCTTCTCGAAGAGTTCTGCTAGGAGGAAGTAGCAGTAATCATAGTTGGTGGTTACAAGATTATGGGTCATTGCCGGGAAGCTGGAAGGATAAACAGTGGATCAGCATCCTTGGTAATGAGAGAACACAACAAAAGAGGCCTTGAAAAGCCTCCAAGTTCAACCTACCACCAAGACGTTCACTAAACAGTGACTTCCTAGACACGCAGTGGCTTTCTTCTGTCAGCATTAAGCTGTCCCCTGCTAACTGTGAAAGCAGGAGGTGTCAGGAGAAGCTTAATAATACCTTTCTGTCTTCCAAGTAAACCTTCATGTCTCTGACCATGTATGGATGACTCCAAAGTGATTACTGTGGAAAACTTTTTACTTGTCAACTTGCTAGACATACTGAAGAACTTCATTAGACTGAATTGTCTAAAATATCTTTTTAAAATAGTTTTAAGTATCTTTTTGGTGTTGTTGAAATTCCTCAGGGCATTTCCAGACCTTTAAAACTCTATTTGTCAATATGACCACTGTTGATAAACTACTGAAAATATGCTGAGAGAATTGACATGACAGAACCTTTTCTGACAGAAAAGTGCTCAAGATAATGTTGCATCTTGAACCTTCTAAGTGCTTAATAACATTCTGGAGTCATGATAGCTTCCTGTGATGATGAAACTCTTTCATCAAAAAGTCATACCTTTGGACATGATGGTTTGCTGAATGTTGTTTATTTTGCTAGTATGGGAAAAGTGCAAAAAGCTTAGGTGGCCATTCACTCTTCAACACACTAACTAAAAATTTAAGTACCTTCAGAATATCATAGCACTTCTGTGAAATGTTCTGTAGACATCAAAATGTATGCTGAGTATTTTATACAGGGTTTAATTGAAGTTATAGTGTATCTTTTGTCCTTTCATTAGATCTATACTAGTTTAGACTAGCTGAAGATCTTTGCTCTTGCTGAAACAATCTCGGAGGAGATTGATTCCAGGCTGTGATCTCTTGTGGTTTTAAGAACCTCTCTACAGGCTGCTGTTGCATTTGTGCTTATCCATAGTCCTAGTGGTGAGAAAAAAAAAGTTCTTCCATGGAACAGTGACCCTTGCAGCAACAATCAAAGGCATAGGGACTAATTAGAGCACCAGATTATTTGGATCCACTGGGGTGAGAATTTTGCTGTAAACAAATGTGTGAGTAGTATTTTAGCATGGCCACTCCTTGAAGAGGTCCTTCTGTCACCAAGGACTGAGCTGATAAGACAAGGTTATTTTCAAAGCTCAAAGTCTCTTTTTTTAATGTTTCTAGCCATAAAACTACTGCCTGTCTTCCCTTCTTTGAGTGTAAATATCAGAATATTGCATCTGACTAGTACCAAAACAAGAGATCTAGTCAGACAGGGTGAGAGGACACAAGGAAATGGAATGAAGGTGTGTTGGGGAAGTTCAGGTTGGACATTAGGAAGATTCTTCACTCTGAGGATGGTTGGCCACTGGAGCAGGCTCCCCAGGGAAAAGGTCTCAGCATCAAGCCTGACAGAGTTCAAAAAACATCTGGATGTTACTCTTAGTCATACAGTTCAGTTTTATTGAGTCCTGCAAGAAAGGAGTTGGACTTTTGATGATCCTTATGAGTTCTTTCCAATTTGAGATATTCTCTGATCTTTCCAGTATTCTTTGTATACTGCAGTAGTCTTTTCCTTTTTGTTGCCATGAGAATCAAGCACATACTGCTTTTTTTATATAGATGGGTGTATGTATAAAGTAGTATTTTTAGTGCTGTTTATATATGAAGTCATTTGGAAAAAAAACCAGAGCCCATATTAAAGTATGCCTGTTTCATGAATGTGCATGAGTCAATTTCTGTAACTCTTACTCCTGAGACATTTGTACCAGTGCAGCAAGTGATAGGGCATGTAACTTCCTGGACTGCATGACAATTATTAGCTCTGTTATGTAAAAGGGTTTTTACTGGAATCATTCAAAGAAGTGAATATTTTTTCCTGTGTAGCCACGCTCTTGGCTTATTATGTTGCCTTAGTAGAGCTTGAGTTGATTCAGTGAGGACTTCATTGATTAAGAATTCTGGAAATTCTTATAGGAAATGAAATAATCTTTCTAGAGGGGAAAAAAAGTGTCCCTTGAGTACCCACAGTTTTCAGTAAAGTTATTTTGAATATTCCTTGGCGCTTGCATTAGTGTCATTTTGGTAGAAATTAAGGGACAGAGTTTGTCCTACTGCTGAAGCCAGGTGCATTAGCCATACAGAAGGTTTGAGAAACAAAGATCCTGGTCTGCCCCAGTGGCTTGTTCATAGTCATTTGAGTTAGAAAAAGAAATGCAGCTCCCAGCTGTTCCAGCAACTCCAAATCCATTTACATTTACTCATCCAATTTATCAGCTACATTGTTGACATTCTCTTAATACTCACCTGTACGGAAAACATTCATTAAAACAGTAGGCTGGATGTATGCTTCATATTTAGTGTGATCTATCTGGTATGTCCTGCTCTCAGTTGGTGAAGTGCCAAGCACATGGGTTCAGTGAAGCCTCTCCAAATTCTGTCATGGGGAAAACAGTTTGCTACCTGTAATACCCACATTTTGAGGGATTTCATTTGAGACATTCAGGGACAAGTCGTACATTGTCCTGTGGTCACACATGACTGTCTAGTTTTAGTCCTCTAAGAAAGGCTAAGCAACATTTTCATAGTGTCTCCATTTGTACTGCCTATTTCCTGTAAGTCTCAGAGAATCAGAATGTTTTAAGTTTTATGAAGACTTAAAGGGGAGCTTGGACAGCACCATACAAGACACTGATTTTGCTGCTTATGAAATAAAAGGTAAATAGCAATGATCAGTGTTACATAATTTTATAAATACATCAGGATTGTTTCAAAATTGTTTATAAAATCAAGAGAATAAAAGCTACAGGAATTCCACCTTCTAAATAACCTGACTTTAGAAGACTGGCCATGCTGGCTTTAAAGATTCCTAGGCTTTTTTCTGTCTATACTATGGAAGATGGTGACCTGACACCTACATCCTTTGGTTTAAGTGCACCTCAAAACAAGATGTAATGTAGAGATACAAGTATAGGCTTTTGCCCCAGCATACCTGATGAAGGTTATACTCAAGGCCTCACCTGTCTTTCCACTTATGAAATTTTACAATTATTATTATGTATTTTTTGCTTTTCCCCTTCCATTACAGCATTTGCCTGGAGTAGTAGCTTCCCTTCTACATACTTATTTTTAATTACTCACGATTGTTAGTGTTGGGTAGTTTTGTTTGCTAAGGAAATCCCCTTGCAATGGCCTACAGACTTTGCCATAATTATGAAAGAAACTTCAGGCCTACCATTTAGATTGTGACTTTGTATTTTGCTCATGTTAACTTAGTACAACATTCTCTTTATTATGTATTAATAGTATCCACATCTAAAAGCAATCTTAATTTATTTCCTCATTTTATTTTAGTATCCTTTTGGATGGAGTTCAAGATAAGTACAGAATAATGTCCTTTAGAAATCTGTAGCTGGAGAGCTCCTTGCATCATATTGTCTTTACTCCAGCACAGAGTAACTGTTTTGCACACTGGTTCTGTTCTGCAGATGTAGTCAGAAAACAGAGGTCTGGTGTTATGCTGAGGATCTGTGGGGCTTTCACATTGATATTCTGTGCTGCCTGAAGGTATTTACACTCATACAAACATGTATACATTGATATTGCTGCATCTATAGAAAATTCCCCAAGGTAGATGATCCTTTAGTTGCTTTGCATCTTTGACAAATGGTCTGTGGTGGTGGTGTCTGCAACAGCACACAGTTACCAAGAGAGCATGCCCTGATATAGACTGCTTGAACACAAGTCCTGTTTGGTTTCAGAGGTATTTACCTCCAGCAGAAGAATGGTACAGGGTGGACAGGTGGGGGCAGTAATATCTTGAAGTACTGCATCCAAATCTGTGAGAACCTCTTTGTTTAAAACCTGTACATGAACTCATTGAACATGAATTTGAAAGAGAAAACAGCAGCAGCCTTGTTGTGATGATAGACTGCACAGCACTTGGAAACAAAGGGCTTCTGGATTAACATGGCAGAATTTGGGCAGCTTCAGTGGAATTATTCTGAATTTAGTCTATTAGAGCTAAAGGCATGGTTTTGTCTTCAGCTTTAGTTGATAAAGAGTATCTGCTTGCAGTATCATAAAGTAAGAATTGTAATAACCTCCTAAATTTGTGGTATTTCAGAAAGAGGGTTAATAAGATACACAGTAAAAGAAAGTACACACTTTATCTTGCTTTTGCCTTAAGACTTGAAAAGATTAAACCACAGTCTTTAAAACTCTTGTATCTTGAAACAGCAAAAATGTCATTTGTTTAAAAATACCCCCAAACAAACAAAAAACAAACCCTAAAACTGGGACATGAAAATAAGACATGATTTAACTTAATTATAAGCCTTGAACAAGGAAACAGCATGTTCTCAGAATACTTAATTACAGCATTGTTTTTAGGTTGAGGTTTTTTGGTGTGTGTTGCTTCAGTCAGTCTTAGGTAGAAAGAATAAAAGGCAAAGAAAACACGGAAGTACAGTAAACATCTTGAAATGCAGTTTCCTTCTTACTGGGAACCAATCACATGACTTGCTGGAAAACATTTATTTAAAAAAAATATTGCAGTTATTCTTTAGCAGCTGTAAATCTGCTTCTTGAGAAATAATATCCTCTAAGATCTCTCAAGCAGCACTACAATGTTTAAATGGTTTTAGCGTTGTATCAGTCAATTTAAGGGAAGAATGGAAATGTTTGATTGCCCTGAAAACATTACTCAGTGACAGATGAGGACAGAAACAGAGCAAGGCTTTCTACTATTAATGAATAATCATTTTATAGTCTGCACTATTAAAGGTGAGAAGTTAATAATTCTGACTGAATTCTACAGCATGCAAAGCCAGTTGGGGTAGCTCAATTTAGGACAATAGCTTTTTAACAGCTAAGTTTCTGCATGGCCTTCTGCTGCCCAACGGTGTGAGTCCCAGCTATCCCTTTTTGAAGTAGGCAGCAGAAATTTTTTAAGAGAAAAAAAGACCAGCTACTGTCTTTCTCTTTGAACCAGTATTTCTTAGAACTGCATCCTGCCTTGTGCTCTCCCAGGTGAAAAAATCACCCATGGCTGGATTGTGTACTTTATACGGTAGGTGAGTTGAAGGACTGGCATTTTTATATTGTATAGAAACGATGGGTTGTCAGCTTGAAAGGATTTGTATCAAAAATATATAGGCATGTTGACCATGTTCAGTCATGCCTTAAAGACAAATTTAGGGTGGATTTTTACAGTGTGCTGAAATAGGTGTGTGAAAGCCAGGAGCTGAAACAAAAATCCGATGTCCCTGTTCTTGTCTTGTCCAGCTTTAGCTGTGGGGGCTGGTGTGAAACATTCCCAGTTCATGGAGGTGAGCTAGAAACCTCTGCACCCCCTGGTGCAATGGGAACAGAGCATGAAATAGGGTGGGATGTTACACCTGGAGAGTAGCTAAGACCTTCCGCGGAGCTATTTAAAAACTTGTTGCTTTAATTCCCGCTTTTGGGCTGTGAATGAAGGGATTAACCTAGCAAGGGCACACAAGAAAGCTACGGTGTGATTTGAAAACCGTACTCCGAGTTCTTTCCTGGGAGCTGATGCTTCTGTCCCTTTGCAGATGTATGTGCTGAATTTTTAGAAACAAAATCCACAGCCCTGCTTTGTGAGGAAACCGCAGTACTTTGAGATACTAATGACGTTTGTTACAGTTTTATATCCCTCCGTAATTTTATGGAAAAAAAGAGGTGGAAGTCTGAGGCCATATAAAAACCTCACGACTCGAGGCAGCCAATGTTGAGAACCCACTGCGGTGTTGTCACAGCTCTTCCTCATCCCTTCCCGCCTCCCTGCCGTTGTCTAGAGCTCCGAGTGCAATTGCTGCATCTGAGAGATTCGTAGCCATATTACAGCTCCTCTTATCACTGTTCCGCCGTGCCTCTCGGAGGAAAAAAGAAAACCAACCCGCCCCTTAGCCGGCCTGCTCGGGCAGGGCTGTGCGCCTGCTCGGCGCGGGACCGCGGCCGTTGCCAGCGCCGCCTCAGAGCTGCCCCCGGCCGCCCTCCGGCCCCGCGCGCAGCCGCGCAGCATCGCCCTCAGCAGCGCCGGCCGCCTCCCTCCCTCCTTCCCTTCCTTCCTTCGAAACGCCGCCCCAGCTCGCTGCCGCCGGCGGCCGTCATCATGGGCCCGGCGGCGCTGCTGCTGCCGGTGCTGATGTTGCCGCTGGCTGTGGCCGCGGGCGGCCCGGAGGTGTGCAGCCTGCGGGGGAGCTGGCAGCTCCGAAGCGGGAACGGCTCGGTGTCGCTCCGAGCGGAGGTGCCGGGCTGCGTTCACACCGCGCTTCTCTCCCGGGGCCTCATCCAGGTACGGTACTCCGAGGGCTGGACCGAGGAGCAGCCCCGCCCGCCGTGGGCAGCCCGTCTCGGAGGGGAGAACACAGCCCCCCAAAACACAGCTCCGTCCCGGGGGCTGCCCGGCCGCTGCAGGGTTGGTTGGCAGCGCCGGTGCAGCAGCCAGGCTTCGTTTGGCGGCCGCAATGTCCTCAGTCCCACATAAGGCCGAGGATACAGATGGAAGCTTTGCAGTATGTGAGATTGTGGTTTTGACACGCAACCAAGGTGCTGACACCAGATACCTGCAATACCCTCACAGCATGTACGTCATGCTTATTTACGGTGGTACCTCAAAAGAATGAAAAGTTAAACCCACGCTCCTAAAGTTTGACTTCTTGATGCAATAAGTTTAGGGATTTCCGGCCATTAAAAAGCCTTTTTAAAACTTGCAGAGAATATCAGAACAGTGGAATATATACACCCATTCTGCCGAACTATATACTTGTTCTGAAACATGAAAACAGAAGTTAAATTTAAAGGACTAACTCCTGTCTTAACACTTTGAAGAAGCTTTTCTGCTTCTGTTTACACTTGTCTCTTGCATTTTAAAATTTATAAAAATGCAGCAACCACTTTCTTGGACAAGTTTTCAAAACTGCAGTTGCAGTTTGGTAGCAAAGTATTCTGATACTAGCATAAGGGGCCTGTGACTCAGACCTGACAAGAAACATGGCACTAACTGGGTCATTGCTGAAATAAGATGCCTTTTTAAAAGGAAACAAGGAAAGTGAAACATGCACCTGGAACAAGGAAAAGAAATAAAACACAGTGAAGTTAACAAAGTCATCTATAAAGATGATAAATTCAGTTCTGTGCTGGAAAATGTAAATAACTGTCCTATGCTGTGAGAATATCATATTATTTATTATGGTATTTATTGTGAGCCCAATTGTGTGGGTTTTGTGCATAATTTATTTAAAAAATACATTCTGGATGCACGCGTTTTGTTTTCTATTTCTCAGTTTTTATCCTTCAGCTTATTACATATTTAATCCTATCAGCTTTTTATACTTCAGCTGATTAAATTTAGAGAGGTAAAAGGAGAAAGTGACGCCCTTTGGGCAGAATAATTTTAGCACAGGTTGGCACAGGTTGGGAATCCCAGCACTAATAATAGATTCCAAAGAGTGTCATTGCCAGATACAAAGCATCAGCATTGGAAAGAGAAATATGCTGTGAACGGTAGGCAGAGCTCTGATGATCTGTTGTTTTGACATCTGTGTGCTAAGTGATGTGACATCTTGGACATAGAGAATTAAGGTTTCAGAAGGGCTTTTCCATAGTTTTCAAATGTTCAGGAGGCAGGGAGACTTTATGTGGAGGATCGGTGAAGGGAACTGTGCAGGTTTCTGTGATGCAAAAGTGCACAAGCTAAACTGAACGTCTGGGATGTTTGGTTGTGCTGGGAGGTGTTGCTGCAAGAAGTGTGAATAATCATCCAGGAGAAACTGTGACCAATGCCCTGACTCAGGCACGCAAGACAATGATGTAATGAAAGACTCACATTTAACTACTCACGCTAAGTACACATACGAAGTGAGAAGATGTGATTGCTAATTGGGCTGCATTGCTGCACACTGACTTGCAAGTTCGCAGTATATTTGGAAATGAGGATCATGAACCCTCATGTGCCTGGGCAGAATCCCAAGCCTGCACAGAGGCATGAGAGCTTAGTCAGCTGGCTGGGCAGCAGTGGGTGCTTGGCTAATTAAATCGATGATGGTTGGTTGTGGTCACTTAGAACATGTTTGCTGCAGTACAAGTAAGAACTTGCTCCAAACACGTGCTGGTACGGCCGGGTATGAACCTGCTGTGGACTGGAAGCTGTTGCTAAATTGATGGTGTTACTGTCGAGGTGCTGAGTTAACCAAAATGGTTCACTAGTGTGGTTGCTTGACCTCTGGACTGGACCCAGCTGGTGTCTGGCTAGTTCCAAGCTCAGAAATGAGATAACCTGTTTCTGTGTATAGATGTGCTCAGGTAACTCAAGGCCAGCTTAAACTCATTCTTTCTCAGTTTGGCAAAGCTCAGTTTACAGAAAGAAGCATTCACACAAATTTGCATGAGGATAAATAAATTCTTTTAAAATCACATTTTTGTTTAAAAGATAGAATGCAGACCATACCAAAAGAGGGGAACAGCCTTAGCAGATTTGAAATCTTTTGCAGATGATGTTAAATGTACTCAATCCTTGTGACCATAGCTGTTGCATCCTGCAAAGCAGCAAACCGGGGCTGTTTGGAGGGAGTTAGTGACATCATTCATTATTGCAGTGCGAGGCTTCGTGCTCCAGAGGAGGACTCAGCTGTTTGTCCTGAGATTTATTCACTGTGGTGAATGTGACCAAAGGTTTTCAAGTGCAGCTGCCTAAAATATTCCTATTTATACAAAAGCATGCACACGGCCCTAATTGTAGAGTCATAGAACACTGGTTGCTCAATTTTTTCAGAGTTCATTATCTCTGGAAATCAGCTCTTTTTGGTGTTGTGTCAAGTACAGAAGTAAGAGATTTATTATAGACGTCTAAATACAAGTTTTGGTCTTAAGTATTTCTTTCATTTGCTCCTTTTGCTCTTTGCAATGGAATAGGATCTTTATTCATCTTAGAGAAGATATCACTAGATCAGTAACCCAGCTTGTAATCAAAAGTGGAGATTGGTCTGAAAAGCTGTACCAGGAAATAGGAGAACAAAGCTAGTGGGAACAAAATCATTCTGGATAGCAGGACCCCTATGTTCAGTGACCTGGTGAAATCTACATGCTGTTTCTCTGTGTGATTTGAAGTGGCAAATAGTGCTGCATCTTTTGCTTCTGTATCCGTGAGATTTTCAATGGGTTAGCACCCAAAAGAGAAATTTAAAGCAAAATTTGGAAGGGCCGACTCCTGCGATGTAGCTTAGTGGGCATCTCACAGACATGGGTGAGGAGGGAAGCAGGGGTAAGCTGATGAATATTAAGCCTTCAGAATGTGGCTTAGGTTGCAAGAGTAGGCTGCAAGCAATTTATTTATCACTGTGTGGTTCATTTCAAATTTAGGTCGACACACAAACTGTTTTTGCACAGGGATGCTCTAGCTGATTGCGTGTCTGTAGCCTTGCTTTAATCTGCTGTGCAGGCCGTACACTTGAAAAACATCTCTCTGACGCTGAGGGTTCATTACTCATCTCTCTGGATCCTCTTAGCATTTGTTCTAGAGATATCTTTACTCTGGCTCATAAAATATACATTGGAGGAACATGTCTTTCTGAATGCACCAAATGCATGTGTCTCAAAAAATGCTCTTGGGGAAGACACTTGAGTTTCCTACCAAAGTATTATTTTCTTTCATATTCAATCAATGTAGTTCAAATGCTGGATTAACTACGATAAAAGCTCTGGGGCCAGGAGATTGCATCAGAGTATGTGTTTGGCTTGATTGTTTTAATAACATTTCATTAAGACACTGTAGCTTTTACTACTATTTACATGTAAAATTAAAAAAAAACACATGAGAAATGCACATAAAGAAGGGTAATAGTCACTTGAATAAAGTTAGTGCAAAGCTTCCCTTCGCATGCAGACATTTTACAAACTTGCAGTGAATCTGTTGCTAACCCTACAGCTCTGGAAAAAGATTTGCCAAAACCATTTTGTCTGAAGATTCTGCTTCTGACCACTGTCTGTGTAGTATTTTCTTTCAGGCACTGTTCTGGTAAGCCATATGTACCCACAGGTAACTTGCATATTAATTCTGTGTGCTGTAAATAGGCATCCTCTACCATTTACTGTCCAAGATCTGCACGATGCCATTTCTTGCTGGCAGGTGACTCCTATAAATTTTCTGTTCTGGTGAATATGGCTGTTGTAGCTGGATTTTCTCATATGCCAGCCATTTGCATTCATACATAAGGCTGTTTTGTCTTATTAGCTGTCACTTAGATTTGTATAGACTTCTATGAGAGGTCTGCAAGTGTGATGCTGCTATAGGGGCTGGGTAACACTGCATTTTCTGGCCTGTTAGACAAAGGCATGCATTTGACAGAGTAGCTAACAGTGGTCTTGGTCATACTTGAATATTAAAATTTATTAGAAGACACAGAAGTTTATGTACCCCAACTGATAGTTCTGCCTTTCTGGAAAGTAGTGTGGTTTTTGGTAGCTTGTTCTGCATTTGTATAAAATATGTGGTCGTTTATTTTCTGACACTTCATCACAACTTAGATTTTTTGGAGCAAGCCAGGTAACAATTCCATTGGGTATCCTATGGTTCTGTTCAGGTTAGATGGCATTCATTGATGGAATAGTTGATTATTATATTATTTTCCACTGAAATACAGCTGCTCTGCTGGATTGTGAGACTATGTGAGATCATATGTGGAGACATTCAAAAGCCTTAGTAAAACTTAACATAAATATTAAAGGGCATTAAAGTTTTTCTTTCAAAAGCTTCTGATGTTAAAAGAGACAAAAGTTATAGCGGTCTGTTAAATACATCAGAGTATTCAAATAGTATTAAGCAGTGGGTATTAATAATCTTAACTCTTTAGTCATATTTGGCCTAGTGTTCAGTTGTGACACGTCTTGAATATTGACAGTGACATTCAGTTTACTCCTTTCTGAAAGCAGCTACTGACAATTAGTTACTTTAGAAGGAACTTCCAAAACTTACGTTCCGGGAATACAATCCATTCTTCACTACTGTTAGTTCAGCCTGACTTCAAGCTGTGAAAATTGTATAAATGTCCTGACTGCCTATCGCTTGTGGTATCAAGGAGCACACGGGTATAGATAAGCATGTATTAACTGTCTAGCTTCCAGTCTGAAGTTAGCCACAGCAGAATCATTACACTGTAAATCATGAAACATCACTTGTAAATTTTATTTTGGTAATCTGTTACACCATCAGAATTTTCTTATGGTGTATATTATAAAATACCAGCAGAGTTCATTTATGAGAGAAGAGCCTGCAAGGTGACTTCAAGTTAGACCATAACAAAAGCAGGGTAAGGCAAAGGAATCTGGTTTTTGTTCTCTTTATTACATTTCGTTTCGTTACATGAAAATCTTCCACCTGGGTACAGCTGACTCCGTCTGGTGTCCTTCAGGTGTTTGTGCCATGCCTGGCGTGTTGGGCCTGGAGGTGTCCCTTCATTGGGCCAGGGTGTGCCTGGCACCACTCGCTCACTTGGGCTTGGAGATTCCTGTCTCGTGTTCATGTCTCATCCCTTTCCTCCTTAACAGGAGAAGCTCTTAGCTTATATGACCCTAGCTTTTCAATATCCCCTTAAAATCATTGCAAGGAGAAGCTTCCATCTGGGCGCTGGCAGTGCCTTCATTGTAGTGCTGCCAGTGCTTTTGAAGTCCTGCTGGTGTCCTCTTATCCGACCTGGAAATTGCTTCCTTTTGATGATCTGTAGTAGGGCTTTTTACCTCGTCTTAGCAGGTGATTTGCTGCTTGCTTACAGCATTGAAGTTGGGAGCAGGGAACAAACAGGCAGGCAGCTTGAGTGCTTCAGATTTTTTCCCCAAATTGCAGGGAGCAGGAAAATGCAAGGCTGTTTTGTTTGGTGGGATCTAAAAATAGCTGTAGTTGACTCCACCCCTCTATGAATTGCTTCCAGGAACACATTGAGCTGTTGAGCTATTGAATGTGAAGTGTATTTAATAGATGTGCAGCCTGTTTCCTAACATCTTTCAATTTCTGCCTGTGCCTTTAAGTATATTAAATTTGTCTTTTTTGCATGCACTTTTCTGAACTAATTCTTTAATTTGATGTGAAACGATTTCACGTGGGATGAAATTCTGTTTCAGAGAAGTCCAAACAGTTTGACTCACATGAGTACATCTTCCAGCACTCAGAACCGTTGTATTTAATAATGAAAAAGTCAATAACCTCACAAGTGTATTGGAGAAGTAATTTTGCTTTCTTAGAAGACTTTTCTGTGGTCATGCATTTCTCCTGAATCTTGAGAATTGTCTTAAAAGCATTGCTTGAACGTTGCCACGACTGATTTTACAACAATCAACATTTGTCATGGTTAAAATGCCATGGCCAGTTTTTAGCATTTAACAGCTTTTCTGTGTGATATATGAGCTGTCTTACAGGTTATGTAGCAATGATACTAGTAAGCTGTTAAGTTTTACATGAAGGTACACGGAACTGTGAGCTTTCCATCTGAAAGGGTGGATGCCTGAGTCAGAAGGGCTAATTAGCACCGTCTGTGACACCTGTTTTAGCAGTCAGTGCATTTCTTGAAGTTTGGAGGCTTTAGACTAGTAAAGAAGAAAGCTCCCTCAGGAAAAAGGATCTTCACTATATTCTGAGATTTAAACATGCCACTCTGTAAACTCCTGTAAGAGCTCATTTGGCAATGATTTCTGCCTGTGATAAAATATTCCTACATTTCTGCTCCTAGACAACCGGTTTTGTGTTTTTCAGAGGTCAGGACATTAGAATTAACATCTCGGTATCTGTTGTGGTAGAAATGGTGCAGGTTTCTTTTGTGCATCTTTGCCAAGACACTGATGTTGATTTTTGACCATTAACCAAATGGCTTTACAGTCTGCTGTTGATAGTGCATTTGCAACTTTCATCTCACGCCTTTTGTTAAATATTTCACACATACAAATGGCAATAACTGAAATTTAACATGCACATTTTTCAAAGCATAATGTGAAATAAAATAGTATGTAATGTTAAATACGAATATGTATGTATATGTAAATGTATATAAGATGGTATATAATGTTAAAGCAAGACCGTTGTTAAAAATGTGCTTTTTAAAGTACATATAGTGGGGTTTCATGGTCTCTGACATTTGATGCTTGCCTTTCATTATTTCAGTACAATGGTCTCAGTGGAGTTTCTCTTAGGAGCCTAAATTTTGCATATTAATATGCATTTCGTAGCCTTAAATTTTGCATCTTAAAAAATGTCTGAGATATATTCCCCAAAAGTGATGGTATGAATGTCTTAAAATTCAATAATAGTTCTGGTAAGCTCATGATGACTTAACTTTTAGAGAACACACTGTATTATCATTACAGAGGTCACAGTTTCACTAAGGTGATAAGACTTTTCCCTTTTGACTCTTCCCTCGTAGTAAGAAATTTGATTGATAGAGCATAGCATGTAGAGGCGAGGTGACACCTTTGTATGAGCCCAAGGAATGATGTTTGAATTGCTGCAGGACTCCAGAAGGGCCTGCACTCCTGAGGAGAGTCACGTAGATGTTACGATTTTGCTCTGCTGTGTAAATAGGTTTATGTGTATATTATGGAGCCTGACCCTGCTAGGTGCAAAATAAATACGAGATACGAGGCAATTTTTTTCAGAAGATTTCAAATTCAAAATGTCATTACTATCTCTATTGACTCCTGAAGTGGGGAGAAAAATTAAGTTCCAGCAAGTAGGAAAAAAAAAAAAATTAAAGCTGGGCAGATTTTCTTCAGCGTGAGTTTGGATATTCAGGGCCGGTAGTTAAGTGTGTCAGTACTGTTAGAACACTCCTATGAAAGCAAACCTTAACACAGCTCCCCTCTCTCTGAGCTGGGATTGAGTCATGCAGGCCAGAAGAGATTGGCCTTTGTTTGGGGCAGCAGCTCAGCCATGCAGCTGCTGCAGAGGCTGGAAAGGGCCTGTCAGGCTCCGGATACCTGCACTCTGATGGGATGGCACTCTGTGCCTTCCTGCACTCTGACAGGGGATGGGACACTGTGCCTTCCTGCACTCTGATGGGATGGGACACTGTGCCTTCCTGCACTCTGACAGGGGATGGGACACTGTGCCTTCCTGCACTCTGAGAGGAGATGGGACACTGCCTTCCTGCACTCTGATGGGATGGCACTCTGTGCCTTCCTACACTCTAACAGGGGATGGGACTCTGTGCCTTCCTGCACTCTGATGGGATGGGACTCTGTGCCTTCCTGCACTCTGATGGGATGGGACACTGTGCCTTCCTGCACTCTAACAGGGGATGGGACTCTGTGCCTTCCTGCACTCTGATGGGATGGGACTCTGTGCCCTTCTGCTGCCTGTGTGTGAGGTGCGAGGCCATGGGGTATCAGGTCCTTTAACCTGGGCAAGGGACACTGGGATCCACTGTAAGGCAATCAATACAGCACCAAGGCAGAAGGGCTGAGGACGTAGCTTAGACCAACTGTGCCTTCTATTTTTCCTAGGTAGTGCGGTTAAAGGGAGAAGGGCACATTTGGTGTAAATGCAATACTATTCTCAAAAGTGGTCATTTAGTTTTCTACCAAAACCAAACTGTGTTGCTTCTCTTTCTTCTCTTTCTCTGTCCCTCCACATACAACAATTTCATTTATTCTTTCCGAAGCAAGACTAGCTGACAAGAAACAACTGGAGTATTTGTAGTAACTTTAAACTAGAGATTTGTTCACTACTGTCCCTAGAGGCCTTTGCCTCTTAAAATCCTATTAGTCTTTCTCTGTAATTATGAGGATGATCATGTTTCTATTCCTCTCATTAAGTCACAAGCTCTCTTGATTTATTGGTTAATTTCCAGACCAGTAATTTCTTCTGTAAAAACAATCCTGCTACTTCTGGTTTGAGTGATTATAGCAGAAAGAGTTTTGACCTATATAAATAAAGCCAAATATTACTAAAGCTTTGCTTTCACGTAAAATTTCAAAGCTGAAAAGGAATATCAGGACTAACTAAGATGGATTTTGCATTTGGAGACTGACTGAAATAAGAAGTGTTCGTATAATGGATATTGTGATGCTTTTTATGTAGTAACACTATTACTAAACAAATCCTGTAATTTTCTTTTTGTTGATCTTTTACTAGGATCCATACTATAGATTTAATGATGTGATATACAGATGGATCTCACTAGATAACTGGACTTACAGCAGGACGTTCAAAACTCCTTTTGACGTCAGGTAGGCAGTAAAGATATATCTAAAATAGTTCTGTGCCATCTTTCATGCAGAATTGCAAGTTAATCCGTCGGCTCAAAATCTGGTTAATACTTTTGTATCTGATAAAACAAATTATGCAATCATGTGCAGCTGCAAATCTGTTGCTACAGAACACTTCAGTTGTTGCTTTTTCCTTTTTTTAAATTGATTGTTAAAATTTACTTACGAATTGTCAGTTAAGATATTGATAATTGAAAGCTATTCCATCTAATATCTGGTGGGTATTCGAACCTGCTGTGTTCTTGAACATGCTGTCTTAAGCTACTTCAGCTGTCATCTTGACTATTTAAAGATACAATGTAGCTACACTGAAACAAATGTTTTTGCAGGTAGCTGCGGCAACTGCTAGTATAATAGTGATAGATATTTTTAAATTGTCTGTCTTCTGTATGTTCTTAACCCTGGGTATTCTGATAGTTTTTCACACATGTGTTTTCTTCTGTAGAAAGTGGCAGAAAGTGAATTTGGTGTTTGAGGGAGTAGATACAGTAGCACAGATCCTGCTCAACAATGTCACTGTGGGGAGAACAGACAACATGTTCAACAGATATGTAAGTAATGTGTTTATTTCTGAAGGTGCTTCTGTTTTTTCTTCAAAGCTCTTTTGTTCTGAGCACTTTCAGTGCATTCAAGTAGCCATAAAAGTAGGTGCTTGGATGCAGAAAGTGTTGACCTGAGGACTGCATGTGCAGTCAGGTAAATGTTAGAAATGTACTTACCTTTTCACTAGCAATAGGATCATGTCTAGAGGTGAATGTGCCTTGTCCTAAATGAGAGGACCAATGCAAGAGGATCAATTAAGCTAATACTATGTCTTGCTTCTTGGGATGTGTCCCAGCTCCAAAAAAATGTAAGCTTAAATCTGTTTGATTAGTTGTAATTCTGCTTACTAATTGGTATTAGAAAAGTTTACATGTGAATACTGCAAAGAAAATGCACATGTTGTAAAGCCTTTGTGTTTCCATACTTTTGATTTTTAAAGAGGGTGGTTTATTTTTAATATTGCACTTTGGATAACATTATCTTGCATTTTTGAGCTTTGCTTATGTGAGCATGAGAGTGTTCATTACAGAATGATCGTGAGAGTGGCAAAAACATTCCAACTAATTTTATAGCTTTAAAATACAAAATTATTCTGGCATTAGCCTAAGGAGCAATGCTTGCTTTTATCTGAAAAGAATCAAAAAACCTGAAGAATTAACGGAAGAATAATAGTGGAATAACTAAATTACAGATGAAATCTGGGGTCTCTATATGTCAGCATTTACCATTCCAACAGATTTTATTGCAGAGTCACTGGACTGAGACATAAGAGCTAGATTTTGCTACCTGGGTCTCTGTGACCTAGGACAAACCACTTAGTTTCTCTTTGACTTAGTTTCACCATCAGTGAAATCAAAAATTTCATAGAGCTTTTATGAAACTGTAATTATTTACAATTTGGAGAGCATGTAAAGGTTTGTCAGTAGCAGGGTCTGTGAAGTTAGGAAATGGTATTATTTTGTCCATATTTCTGCAACTTCATTTTGTATCAGATTGTAACAATTCATGAAATGGCCTTCACTGTAAAACCAGAGTGTACTGCATTAAATTGAGTCTGGGGTTACTGTGACCCAGACTTGTACCTTGTTCACCTGTTTCACATGGTAACAACATCTGCAGGAAGAACTCTCTGAAGGCTCTGGATTGGGGAATGCTATTTGCTTTATAATTTCCTGCAATATGCTACAGAAATAAGTGATGCTAGTTGGGCTGCTTCCAAATTAGAAGAAAATGCCTTTTTTCTTGGCTTTTCAGAAATGAGCACTCTGAGGAATAAATGAGTATTAGTTATTGGAACCATATTGTCTTGATAGCACAGGATAATTCTGAAATGGAACATTTCTCCTTTTATCCAGCCACACTGAGGGCAATTTTGTGACCTGGTGAGGAAGCCCCCAAATGCTTCATTTGGTGCTGGCATAGAATGTGTGTCTCTACATTTTGGGGATGAGAATGCAGCTCATTTCATTTTGGGGAATGAAATACAGCTTTGCAGCATTCATGGACAAGGCAGTTCAGTGCCTTATGGTAGATGAGCTGGCAGCACAGTGTGAGCTGGAAGCACTCCTGTATGGAGCAGCTTTCTGAGTTGGAATAAGTGTCCTCCTGAAGATGCAGATGAGTTCTGGATGGGCAAGGAGGGTAAAGATTCTCTTGCTGTCCTTGTCCTTGAAGCACTTCTGTGTGCAAGCAGTGTGCTGCAGCCTGCAATGAGGGCTCAGTGTGAGGAAAGTGGTTTGCCTAGAAACATCTCCTTGTATCTAGAACATTCCTGTGTATTTTCTTTTTTTCAGTTTATGAGGTAGCTTTTCTTTTCCTTCAAAACCGGAGCATGCTGAGACTGTATTTCTAAAGCTTTTGAATAATATATGTATGGTATTAAAAACCCAATGTAATAGTGATTATAAATCTCATATATAAATGTCAACAGTGTAATGGTTTTGTTCTGTGTTTTGTCCTAGAGCTTTGATATTACCAGCGTGATCCAAGAGGTCAATTTTGTTGAAGTCCGTTTCTTGTCAGCCGTTTCATATGCAGCAGAGCAGAGCAGATGTCACAGAGCACACAGCATCCCCCCAGCGTGCCCTCCACCTGTGCAGAAGGGAGAGTGCCATGTTAATTTCATCAGAAAGGTGGGGGCAGAATTGTCTGTCTCTGGCTTCAGTCTGGGAAAGGGGAATGCACCACAAACTGTCCTTACAGTTGTACTCTGAAACCTGCAATGTCGTTTTAAAAGTAGGGCATATTTTTCATTGCAGCTTCCTTCTCCCGTCCCCCCTAGAAACCTGTAATCTCCTATGTTGACAATACAAGAGGCATAAGAAGGCCAGGCTTCATATCTAAGTGATAAGAATGTTTAAAAGGCTATTTTCATCAAAAAGTCAGCAAGGAGACTTGTTCCTAAGAGGGCAGGATAGCATTGGGAAATGTGTAATCATTACATTTTGATCCACTGGGCGGGTTTAACAATGTATGCTGACAATAGAGTTCAGTGTTGCAAATACCAGTGTGTATTGCCAAGGCTGTAAAAATCTCATCCAAGGAGCTTTGTGAGTGTTTGCTGTTGCTCATGTGCTGTGCTATTTATACTGGGCAGCTCTGGCATGTCCCAAGAAGTGTTATCTAACAGGGAACCTGTTCTCATCTTAGTAGTGTTGTGAAGTGTGACTTAAAATTACTTATTCTGCAAAAACAACAATGTAATATAAATGAATGAAGCTCAGGAACTTTAAGATGTGGCTTCTTTGCTGTTAAAACTTAATTCAAGGCAAACGATCATTTCAGTAGCATCTCATGTATTTCTGATAGCTTTGCAGCAGATAATGGCAATGTCTAGATGATCTTATTTTCTAATTTCTCTTTTTGAGTGTTTTTGCACGTTTGTCTCCACTTAAATGCCTTTCTTGTTAATTATTTTCAAGCTTTCTAATAAAATCTTTCCGGAGTCTCCTCAAAAAATGACTAGGATCCTGTTAATTTAAGCCTGGATATAATTTCCTTTAAATTTTGTTAATGTAAACATGGACTCCATGTTGTCCTGGAAAGATCCTTTAGGGTTAAGATGCTATTTTCATTTCTAGTTGCTGCTACTTTTATTTTCTGTTCATTTAAAAAAGTTTATTAATTCTTCTGAGTCCACTGTGTTTAGAAATCAGTGCAAGGAGAGGCTTGCAAAGAATAAGGCACTTAGACAGCTGTAGTCTCATTTATAGAGCAAAAGTGGCCTGAAGTGATTTTATGCTTCCTTGCACTATACCTTTAAATTTGTAAGAAAATACCCTAGTGTTTTTTCCTCAAATGAGTTGTTAGAGTGTACTTGGAAGCTGCTTCAGAAATTTCCAGAAACATTTTGAGTTCCAAGTATATGGCAACAACAGCAGCTATGTCATATTTAAAAGTAAACAAAGTAGGACATTGCTATAAGCTGGCTGCTTCCCATCTGAGAGTAATGGAGAGCTGTTTACACAGTTCAGGTGCAATATCAAGTGCAGTACACTTAACTAAATCTGAGTAGGAGTTTGTGGCAGAACACAAACCTGTCACTGCTAATGTGCTCCAGTGATCCAGACATACTATTCTTACGAGATCCTGTTTCTGATGGCAGTCTCTGTAGTATTTTTAGTGAAACCTGCCAGTCTGTCAGTGATTCATTTGTTTATTTTTTATAAAGGGAAAATGACTTTCAATCGGACATGTCTTCTAAGAATATATTATCCCTGGTTTTCCCTTTGAAATAGGTGCAGTGTTTGCTTCCTGGAAGGCTCTTTTGCAATTTGATAGACAGGGAGGCTGATTGGCAATGCAAGGGATAGGCCAGGCTTGTGCAATGTGGTTTGCCCAAATTAGTATGCCTCGGCTGTAAGTTATTAGTCTCTAAATTTAGAACTGTGTGTCACTGTACAAGACTTTAGGAGATCTATTGTATTTGCTTTGGGGGCTGGGGCTGTGTGAAACTTGGAGGGCAGATGAATAGATGTTGTCAAGGGATTTGTTAAGCAGAGGTCTGACCAGGTTTGAAAACAGCTAAATGGAAATTAGTGTATGCACTTCTCTGCCTGACCAGCATTTTATAATTCTGACAGTTATTCTGACGTTAGTACCAGAACTAAGCTACTTCTCAACCATGTTTTTGTTCCCTTTGTTTTTGTGTAAGAGAACCATAAAAAGGGGAGAAACAGTGAACATGACTGAACTACACAAACGCACCAGACATACCCATTTCTTTCCTTGTATTAATCTGTGGTGTTTAAACTAAAAATAGGAGATAAACTATTTCATATATGATTTTTAATTTGATACTGTTCTTCTAAAATACTGTAACATTTCTAACTGTCTGTTTTCTGCTCAGTTTGACTTTTAGGTGTACAATTAAGTACTGACATTACAAACTAAGATAATTCATAGCTGAAATGAGAGTAATCTCCTGGATTGTTTTTTTGATCTTTACTGCTTGGGGTTTTGTTGGCATTTTTTAAAGTGGGATGCTAAGTGTTGTTTTGCTCTTTCAGTAATACAGAATTTCTCTGTACATTTGATGTTTAATACAATTTTTTTTTAATATAATACAGGTAGTACCAGCAGAGTTCTGGTCAAAAAATAAGAAGAAAATACTGTAGGCTCTTCTGGATTTATGGAAACTGGAAAAATTCTTTCAGTGGATGTCAATATTTTATTCCCAGATAGAAAATGTCTTTTATTTTTGGCACAGCATCAATATCTGTGTGAAAAACAGGGAATTGTAACATAATCGTTCTGTTTTTCAGGAGCAATGTTCATTTAGTTGGGATTGGGGCCCTTCTTTTCCCACTCAAGGAATCTGGAAAGATGTTAGGATTGAGGCCTATAACCATTATCACCTGATTTACTTTTCTTTAACTCCTTTCTTTGGTAAGTCTCTTTTGTTTAATTTTTTTTTTTGTTTCACCTTTGGCATATAAACCATTTTATTGTTAATCTCAGTTAACCGTCAGTTTAGGAAATGTTCTGTAGGTTTTTTATGACTTTGTGTGTAGTTCTTTCCACAGCACACCTTTTTTAGGTATTGAAACAGTACTTCAGTACAAGCAATAGCTATTAAAAGTGTTAGAATTCAGAATCTTTTTTTGCTTAAAATCCCCGAATAACTGCAGAAATAACTGCAGTATAATTGAGATTAGCACCTGTTCTCTGGTTTTGGAAAATTTCTTTTATATTGGCATGTGTTTTCACCAAGACTCCCTGTAAATATGTCTCACTTTCATTTAAAACAAAGGCAAAGCTGCTATGGGAATTTGGTTTTGTGTTGAAAAGACAAATGCACAATGAGCAGAGTTTGAAGAGTGCTGAGTTTTCAGGACACAACATGAAGTCTGAGAGAGAAAAGCAGTCACGCTTTGCAAGGATAATTGTTAAAGCTGCAGTTGGAGAGGATAACCTCCTGCATTCCTGCTACGTAACTTACCAAACCGGTTTCCTCTCTTGCAGTGGTCTCTGATTTTCCTCTCCTTTGTCCTGAAGATCATTGCAGCTCAGCAAAAGTAGTTAATTTTCCCTGAAACTTTCTGCAAACGGTGATCTGCCCCATTGTAGACCACCCAAGTGGTTTTTTTCACTGCCTGTTGAGCCTGCTCTTCAGTGGAGTAAAGGCTAGCACGTGGGTCCTCTGCACTGGGGTGAATTTCAGACCTTGGGAATAGATTTGTTGTGTGTGAATAAAAGAGGAAGACATCCTTCCATGGCTGCTTTTAAAGTATCCTGAAATAGCTGCAGGTCTTAGCTAGAATTAACGTGACTGGAATTTCCATGGAAAGCCCCAGCACAGACTGTGTGCTTTCTAAAATTTAGTTACAGTAAAAACCTTTTCTGGTCCCTCCCACATTCCCACAACTCCACCTTCTGGTAGCTAAAGTCTTGCTCTCTGGATAAGTGGAGAGAGCAAACCTCTTTCATTCAGTAGAGAGTGGCTTGGAACCAGAGCAAGAGCTTATTAGTATTCAAACATAATAATGTTTGAAAAAGAAAGAGTAAAAGAACAACCTGAATTTAAGCTGCCCACATACTTCTATTGTTCATCAGATTTAGTGTCATAGGCTTTTGACCACTGAGTCTGTAAAAGATTCATTGTTCTTGGTTCCTGTGCCTAGACCCCACAGTTCATGCAGTTAAGAATGGGCTGGAATTTCTATATGATTTTGTAGGGGAGGAAAAATGCATTGTAATATCTGACCCTTGTAGAGTGGGTATTTTTTAACCTTTTCCACATTTCAGAAAATTGGTCTTCACTGGGTAATGCTGGGTGTAATATAAACTTGGGAACTCAATCATTGCTCTTCATTCTATGAAAGACAGTGAAAATCACACCAGGGCTGAATGCAATTCTTTGTGTTTTGGAGTGAGCTGTCTTTCTCTTGTGGAGGAAGGAGAGCTAGAGTATATAAATGTAAAGAGAAAAGAAGTTATTAGTAGTTTGAGTATACAAAATGTGTCTTAGTCCTAGTTTTCCTTGTTTTCTGTTTTGTTTTTGCTTACATGTTAATCTGTAATATTTGAAGTATAGGATTAGCCAGGCTACATCAGTAGCTAGGCAATTGAATTGCTGAAGTTAGTGGGAAATTTACACATAGATCTTGAGTGCCCTTGACCTTGCCTCTCCTTATTCAGTAAGTTCTGTAAAAGAGAGGACGCTCTGTGGTAGCTTCAGAGAGACCTCAGGGAAGTCATTAACTTGTTTCCTCCACGACACATTGGTGGAAGAAGGGACATAAAGATACAGCCTGTCAAGTCTAGACACAGTGGGCCCAATTCATCCCCAGTGTAGCTCCATTCATTTTGTCCAGTGAGTCTGGGATGAATTCAGCTCGTTTTCTGTTAATACTGTTTTTGTTTCATTGACAAAAGTGATTGTACTGGCTTGTGATTACAATCTTTCCCAAAGACTACCATGTTCATATGAGTGCTGACTAAAAGAAAATACAATGTCTGTGGGAGTTGGTGGGAAAAAATTCCTTCCTAATGAAGTGACTGGTGTCAAGGTCTCTGACTTTTGTACAGAACTCTGGAAAAAAAGCCTGGATGGCTTTTGAATGAAAGACTTAAGAAACGTAAATCATATTGCATTGTTCTCTTCTATTTGACACAGATGTCAAATGCACTAAATAAGAAGATAAACCATGTAGGTCTGGTTCAAACACAGCCTGAAAATTCTTAAATTCAGTCTTAGGTGTTTGAATTTTTTCTTTAATGAGAGATAATGTTAACTAATAGGTATATAAACATAATTCTTAAATTCCCATTTTTTTTCTCCCCCTTCACGTAGTAAAGAGTACTCAGCAGTGGTGTCTTGAAGTCGAGTCTATTTTTGATGTAGTCAGCTCCAAGCCAGTTGCAGGTCTTGTGACTGTGAACATTCCCAAATTACAAACACAGCAAACATTCAGTGTGAAGCTTCAACCTGGAGAAGGCAGCATTGTGCTGCTTGTAAACATCAACAAGGTAAGGAGGTGTGTGTGGAAAACTGCCAGCTGCAAAATGTTTCCCCTGGCTTCCAATGTGACTTTTTGCCTCCATGCCAGTTTTAGGCCTCCCTCCCATTCCTTACTGTGTTCCTGGCTTCTAACACCAGTTCTGTACCCTTTACAGGGTAGGAGAAGAGTTCTTTTCCTTTCTAAAATCTGATGTTTGTGGAGCTGTGAAGCTCAGTGTCAAAAAGATGATAAAGCCTTAGAAAAAAGATCACATAATCACTGGCCACTGTTAAATTACCTAGTTTGAATTACTTGGGTAAATAACCTTCGGATACCTTGCGTCACTTCACTTTA
This sequence comes from Vireo altiloquus, assembly GCA_013396875.1. Classification (NCBI taxonomy): domain Eukaryota; kingdom Metazoa; phylum Chordata; class Aves; order Passeriformes; family Vireonidae; genus Vireo; species Vireo altiloquus. The sequence continues at coordinate 176,379 of VZRF01000318.1, read as the reverse complement.
CTGGCAGCAGAAATCTTACCTGCTACTGTTCACTGTAGCAGGTAGTCAGTATTAGTATTAGTATCAGTGTAGTATTAGTCATCTGGACTAATAGGGACCAGAATACACTACAATACGCATGATTCTCCCAGGAGAGAGAGGAAACATTTCTCAAACCTCTCAGTAGATACTCTTTCAGGTAAATAAAAGCAAAATAATTTTTTTTTGAGTAATACTTCTTAGATTCTCTTGTAGTCCTTTTGATTGGCAAATCTCAGGAGGAATTTTTGACTGGTAGAAGGTGCTCTAGTGAGGAGTAAACTCAATTAAAATATCAGGCTTTGGCCAGTGGGCAGAGTGGGAGCCCAGGCAGGTGCAGCCGAGCCACACCTGATGGAGTTCTCCACAGGAGCTTCGCTGCCACAGGACACACATTTGTGGGTGGAATTTGGGGCTTCTGACAATACTGGCAGTTAATAGCATTTGAGGGTCTGCCTTCAAGCTTTTCTATATTTTACTGGCTCTGCTGATTTTCTGCATTGCTGAGTAAATCTGCATCTGTTTTCCGAGTTTGACTGCGAGTGTGTGTGTTCTTGAGTTCACTTGTCGGTTGTTTGAGTGGAGAAAAAGCAAGCAGGGTGTTTATGTTCTAGTATGCACACTTTGTGACATGTACTTATGTGCTTCGTTTTATTTTGACATAGAAGCATAGCAACAGGCAGTTTTTGTTACTCTTGTCATCTGACATGCAAGCTACCAATGATGAGCAATCACCATTAGTCTCTGCTTAGCCTTTTAATTATAATTATATTAAGCAGGCACTACAAAGTGAAACTTCAAAAATTATTTTTGCTTATTTAGTTGTGCCACCCCCAGCCTCAGAAGAGATCTGTTAGTATAGTGCAACTGCAAGTCTGGAAGGAAGCACTTCCTTCAGAGCAGAGGGAGCAGTGTTTCATTATTCTTTGTGCAGAAAAGGCTTTGCTGCACAAATTCACATCAGCTGATTTTATGCAAAACCCCAAAATGTGTTCTCATCTATTGATGAGGCTAATGGAGCCCTTCCTCTGTGCACAGACTTGTGTGGTGCAAGTTAAATACTGAGACCTCACCAGAAATTTATTTCTAGTTAGGAGATTATTGCAGATTATGTTGTGGAATCAGTAGGTGTTTGAGTGGTGCATATCGCCGAGATGTGTATCAGCCTTCCTGCAGTTGCCACGCAAAGTGCTGTGTTGCCAACATGACAGCATTTTGCTTATCAGCTAGTGGTGAGCAGAGGGGTGACATCATTAGTGGCCAATGAGACACTCCAGTCATTCCAGGCAGCTGCGAACACTCCCTTGTTGTCGAGGCACACGCTGAGTCTGTGCTTCCGTTTGTATCCATGCAGCACAGAGATCAGTGCTTCCTCACAAGCAGTTATGATAATTCTGTATTGGAGAAGCTGAAAGATACATTCATGATGTATTCATGGCCATGTCCAAGTATAGCTACAGCAAAACATATTGCTGGGCTGCTTTCTGGCCTCAGTTTGTTTGAAAAGATCACTCCTTGCATGACTGTATTCAGTGCTGATCCCTCCGTTGTTTGGTTGCATGCATTATTGCATTCTTTCCACAATTTTTGTGTTGTGCACTCAACTGGCAAATGCTGGCAACAGGATTGAGCAGCAGAAGTAGGCTACTAGACTGAAGATAAATATTCTGTTGTCTTAGAGATTGTATTTCATGTTTGTAAAAATTATGGAGTACTAATGATGTGATTAGGAAGCATAGAGAGACAAAGCAAAAAACCACCAAAAGAATGAAAGTATTTGACTTAAAAGCTTGACATACGTGAAGCAGTCAGTGTGGTCACATATTACCAAAGTCACAGTTGAAAAGTGTCACTGCTGTATATTGAATGTTGCATGGGATAGATAAAAGGATCAATGAGAGGAGGTGTATGATACAGAGCTCAGTGAACAATGGCTGCTCCTGACACAGGTATTTGGGATTTGGAGAAATAGTGTGTCAGTGTACCTCAGCTGAGGAGTAGCAGCTGGATGTGTGCATCCATGTCCAGGTGTGCTCATGGCATGTTGTGGACACAAAATGAAGTGATAGCTTGGACTTCAGCAGAAGAAATCATACTTCTCTCTTTAAATGATTTTCAACTCAGAGCTGCAGCTGGAGGGAGCGTTAGCATATCTCAGCTGAAGCACAAAACCTCATTAGACTTGTGGTAATTCACTCAAAGGTGTCTGAGCCCCCAGGTGCATTTTATGCCTTTTATACATGTTTCTCAGACTTTCTTCCTTGTATGTTCAAGAGTTCTGCAGTGGAGGTTTGGTGGCCAAATGGACATGGGAAGCAAACAGGATACAACATCACAACAACTTTTACGATGGAGGCAGGATGCCAGATTGAGAAGTTTTCAAAGGTGAGCTCTTCAGTTTAATTACATCTGGCATTGCACTGTTACTGTTAGGACATCTGCTCTGCATAGCAGGTGTCTAGAGCTCTTAAATATATTGCTGGATTGTAATATGCATGTGAAAATACTAATGAGAAATGAGGTTTTTTAATGTCACAATGTAGGGCCACCTGTTTTCTGGTAGTCTTAGCTTGTATGGATGCCTTCACTTATATTCTGGCTGCAAGATGGTTTACAGTTAGCTGGATACCTCAGAAGAGAAAAGATCATAACTTTTTAAGTTTTCTAGCTTATGAAAACAGCACTTCTAAACTTGATACCATGTTCTTGGTTTTGTATCATGCACTGAAAACCCCTTTTAGATTTCTATACGATTATGCAGAGCTTTATTACTGAGATTTTTCTTGCTAATTCAGTTTGTAAAAAATTTATGAGATAGACACATTCCTAAAACATAACATACTTTTATTTATTACAATGTGGTAGATGTGCTTCAGGCTTAAGAAGAGGTAAGATCTTAAATATGACCATAAAAGTAATATTTGGGGATTTTTGCATAAGGCTTCCTCTCACACACTGGCTGTTTAATTATCATTTTGGTTTCTTTTACTAAGAAGCCTAGAAGTGGTAATTTCCAATTGTCCATTAAAAAGAAAAATCATAGATATTAGGCTGAGCTCCTTACGCCATCAACATGTGGAAACAACCACGTAAATGTATGCATTTATTAGGTGTTTCTGGTGTGTATTGCTTCACTAAAACTAATCTGGTGACCAAGCATCCAAACTTCTATTTGCTGTAACATTTGTTCGTGGGAAAAAAACCCATGAAAAACTAGTAGCTTCTGGTGTTGCAGTCTTTATAGGACTAGCCCTTAGTTTGATTATGAAATCGTAATTATTCTTTGCTATTATTAGTGTTCTAAGTTTGAAACAATTAAAAAACCCACACCAAGTAAACACAGCATATTATGCTTGGAAAAACTGGTTGTAGGAAATATGGCTGTAAAGCCTGTAAAAAGGAAAATACTGTTATTACTGGGTGAAAACTGCACAATGATAGGACAGCTAATCAGTTCCATTTGGGTGCTTGTGTCAGAATATTTCATAGGGCTCTGTGGCGTATGGTCATAGGGACTTCATGGTCTACAACAGAAGCCTCTTATTTCTTCCTCCTTAAGGGGAAAGGGTGGGGGGGGAAGCAAATGCACTACATAGTGGGCACTGTAAATTGACCAGCATATGAAGCCTTTCCAGCTTACAGTGTGAAATCTGGTCATCCTTCCTGTGTTTTGTGAATCTCTCTGTCTTAGATTCCAACAGACACATGTGCACACACACAGTATCACTCCCCACACAGAGCTGTATCAGTGGAAAAAGGCTCTGCATGCAGTTTTTTCATGTAGCATAATTTTCTCTCATGTCAGCAGGACTGAATAGCAACATTCATATAGCTTAATAAGAACTTTGAGTAGTTCAGGAGATACGATCAGGGATTAATGCTCCTGAAAGTTGTTTTGTTGTCAGTTCTGTTGTCCATGTTGTGGTGACTGTATTGAGGAGGAATAAATTTCTGCTTCCACCAGTTTTTTTCCCCAGAAAAAAAATATTGGTGAGGCATTTCACAAGTGGTTTGTGTCCATATGAGTATCTACTTAACTTTGCACAGAAGAAAACTGAATCATGAGAACTGTACATGTGAGAAAACACAGCTTGATCTTATGTCATATTTGGCTACTCCTTGATTTGGCTACTCAGCTTGAACTTTCTGGATTGTGACATGTTAGAGTAGTCTTCAAAACATTAACTAATCCTTTGGGAGCATTTCCGGGTGGCCTTCCAGTGTGTACTTGCAGGAGCTCTGTAGAGCTCTAGCCAGCATTGCTGGGAATCTCTTTGACTGAGAGAAGTACTTACTCATTCCAGTTCAGAATAGCAGAAAACCAAAGCAGAATAAAACCCAATATCCAGGATGGGATGTGGTTTGGTTTTGGTTTGGTTTTCCATTTGAATATTTTGTTTTAGAGTTTGTTTCTCAGGATAATGTGAAACAAAGTCATATCTCAGAGTGAAATGGGTTTCTTTGATGGAGGGTCCTGTTTGCTATTGCTAAGTTGCTTTTCTTCTTGCCATCCCTACATCAAGGAATTTATTACCTCTTTCATTGCCCCCATGAGGCATTTGTTTGCTTTTCAGTTCTGTTTCCCCATCTTTCTGTATGCCTGTTTCTCCAGCACCATACTCAGAGTTTTTTGTTTCGTAAGGCTATTTTTGTACTTTCAAGGTCTTGGCCTCTGGCTGTCTTTACCCCCATCCCTTTACATAGTCTTTTTCCCCCAGGCATTTTAGCATGACTTCCAGAAGTCTTTCCTTCTGGCTTTGTAGTTTTCACACCACTTTCATGCTGCGTGCTAATTTGTTAGGTCACTAGGTTGTTCTGTGATCTTATTTCAACTCTAGGCATCTTTATCCTTACTACTTTTCATACTGCTAAATATGAGAATGCCAAATATAATCCACAGGTCACTTAACTGTGTACAAAATCTTTGTATGTGCCTTAAAAAGACAGATATTTGTTTCATAATTATGTGCAGAACCAGCTGATTGGTCTGTGGTGGCTAGAGAGCCTCTTGTGTGTGCTCCGAGACTGGGAGAAATGTTCAGCCCTCAGGCAGCAAGCTCTACCAGACAGATTTCAAGGTGGCCAAGGTTTTGGTAGCCAGAAAGGCATGTAACCAAGCATGCCAGATGCTGGTTGTCTCCCATTGCCCCTCTCTTACCCCGCAAGGCAGAAGGAAGCTGTAGTAGGAACAGGAAGAAGTGCTGTTACCAGGTGGCCCTGGGGAACAAAGGAGTTGCACCGAAACTTGAAGGCCTGGGAATGTGAGCTGAGGCTAAGGAGCCTTTACTCTTGCTTTTGCTGTCTGGGTGGTCCTGGCTGAGTATTTCAGCCTCAGATTGCCTTGGGTTTGGCCAGTTGCATGAGTTCCACTTGAGCATGAATAAAGCAATATCACATTACTTCTGTTAGTAATATAAATACTCCATTACAAATGCACTCTGAGACAGTCCCAACCTGCCTGATGACATCCATTAAGATGACATCCCAAATACTTTGGCAGCTCCAGCTGCCGATCCAATTCCACTTTGTGCCATAAAAAACCAGCCACACTGGAGACTGAGGAGTTTTTCTCCAAGTAATTGAGTTCACTGTAGGAAGGTCAGAACTTTTTTGCTAGTGCAGTACTCATACTGTAATTTTTCTTTTGTAGCCTTCAGGAGTTAGGGTAGCAGTGAAAGTTGTATAAAACATTGGTTATTTTTTTAAATTCAGAAGTTTTACTGAGAAGTTTAACTTCTCATGTTAAACTAAGTCTGCAAAATTCTAGGAATGGTCACTGCCGTGATGCAGAGATGTTTAGGTTGAGCTCAGTGATCTGTGACCTCCACTTATGCATTTAGTTTGTCACATGCATTGTCTCTATCCAAGTATTTGGTTAACAATTGTCCAGTTAATTTAGAAGCACCAAAGAGGAAGCAAAAAGTGGTGATTTTCTTTTTCTTCCCTCCCACTAGAAATAGTTTTTTGTCTATATGTATAATTTTTGATAAGCTGAAAGTTTAGAAAATGCAGTCCCATAGTGGGATTAGTAATTTCCTTTTTGAACTCCAGCCATGTCTAGTGTGTGAAATAAAGAATTGCATTTTGTCTTAAAGACAGGTGTATCTTTTGCACTTAACTAGGTTAATTTTAGCTTGATTTACTGACAGATACTTGCCTCAACTGAAGCGTGTGGCAGAGAGAACAAGCTGTACTCTACGAGCTGACCTTTTGAAAAGGTAAAGCAAATAGTCATCTGAGGGAGGAGTGGTTGCTATCTTAGGAGTAGTCTAGAAAAAATTAGTTTCCTGCCCTCCTGACCCAAACCTGTTTTGGCAAAAATTTGCTATTAGCTTTCTTTCACTTTATTTAATTTTCCAGTTATCTCCCTATGATAATGAGCAATAGGTACAAGAAGAAAAAAGTGTTTTCATTTTGGCTTAGACAAGCTGAACTGGAACAAGGATGCAGGAGAAAAAGTTGTAAGTCTCCCTGAAAGAGCTGTTTTCTGTAGGAGTTTGGAGGTGGGCAGGAGCTGACATGGCAGGTAGGCAAGGCGTCTGTACAAATAAGGCATCTGTGCTGTTGCAGTGCACTAGCTGCTCCCTCAGGGCTGTTTATGTTGGTGCCATCAGGATACCCCTCAGAGCAGCATCACTGCTTGTAGTAAAGTCCCAGAAAACGTCTGGAGCAATTTCCTGAGAACTTTAATTCCACCTGCAACAGGAAGAAGGAATGTTTTTTTGTTTCAGTACCACAATGCCATGTATTAGGCTAAAAGAGCAGCTGGAAAAGTTTGGTTTCTGCTTTTGCTTGAGATGTGCTTTTATCTGGAATGAACTTTAATACTTTACACGGAATTAGTGTTTATTTAGCTGAACTGGTCTCTCTGAAACAACATTGCTGATCATGCTGTGGTGCTGCGCGGGGTGGGTGATGTGGTGCCGCAGCCTTCTGGAAGCTCCTCTTTGTAGAGTCACTCGGCAGGTGCTACATGCGCAGACACTACCACACACACACACCAGATAGCTGCTTATCTGCCTCTAAGCAGGGAGGAGCAGGGACCCATGGGAAGGATCCAGGGTTAAGTGTGGTGTCTGGGGCTGACCCTCAGGGGGCATGGGGGCAATACAAAGATGGGGCCAGGGTATAGGAGCCAATGGGGAAACTGGTGGGGGTGGCCGAGGGACAGGGAGCAGTGGATGAGCAGGGAAACAGAATTGGGGTAGCATAACAGAACAGAACAGGGCATCCTGTGAGAGAAGCCTCTTTGGTAACTCGGGGAATGCTTCTCAGGGTCCCTTCTTAGCAGGGCGCGTTCCCACAATGCTGTTCCAACACAGCTGTGATGGCCAGAGGGCCCTTCGCTTGCAAACTGGCATTTGTGTTTGCATGTGTACTTTTTATATTTAGGTGCTACAGCTACTAAAAAGGTATCATTTCAGAGCAACAAAAGGAGATTTGCTTTTATGACATGAATCTGATGCTAGGCATTCAGGGGCAGGACTTAAAACTGAGCTGCTGCAGTCTCCTAGGAGGAGAAAATTGCAGATTAAATGGTGTCTCTGCTCTAGTGCAACCACTGTATTCCTGCTACTGGTCTTCAACTGGACTTTTGACTGAATTCTGCAACAACCAGACTGCATCTGTCTCTTCCTTACATACTTGTGTGCACATGTACAATTGTTTGCTCATGCTTTTTCTTGCTCTCTCTTAATACAATAGCAACTTTCAAAAGTGAACAGGCTTATTGAAAGAATTCTTTCTAGTTCTGTTACAGTGTGTTTTAGGCAAGCAGGAATTTGGAGACCATGTCTTTTGACTCCTTGACAAATTCTAAGCTGTTACCATTCAGTTCAATCCCTTTTGTAATGTTTTTCTTTATTTATTTCGTTTTAATTCGTTTTTTGGTCAGCTTTAAATCTAAGTTTCATGTCTTCACAGGTTTATTTTCGAACAGTAGAACTTGTTCAGGAGCCTATTCCTGGCTCACCAGGTCTGAGTTTCTACTTCAGAATCAATGGCCGACCCATTTTTATTAAGGGCTCAAACTGGATTCCAGCAGATTCTTTCCAGGACAGAGTGACCTATGACACGTAAGCCACATTTGATGTTCTCTAAGGATAAAGGATCATGTTTTCCTTCTCCTGATTCTCTCTACACCCTTTATCAAAGGCTGGCTTTAGAGGGTAAAGCTTTCAAGGTAGCACACTAATTACTGGGGGTTGGAAGCTTCAGAATTAGGTCTTAATTAACATGAACAGAATTGGTGTTCAAGGCATGTAGGTGCAGTTACTGGTGGGAAGGTGATTGTTTGCAGTTCATAGGTTATTGACCTTTCAGGTACTTTTAGGAACAATCCTCAGGCTGTTTGACCTTATTGCCTGGACACATCCATTGGTATTCAAAGGACATGCATTTCATCCATGTCCTAACCCATGTATGCAGGGTTACTTAAGTGCATAACAGCCTCTCTTCCTGATCTCATCTAGGCTACTTGGGTGTCAGTGCACAGCACCCCAGAGATGCAGGTGGGATGGGAGCTGTCCTGGACTTGGACTAAGCTTTGCTCTGTGGTTTTGGGGAACCAGGACAACAGGGCATGCTGCAGTGTGCATTTACATGCAATTTAGAGTCTGGCAGTATGATTTAAGGAAAAATGACTGGAGCCTGAGACCCTTAAAATGAGATTCCGTGTCTCAGTCTTTCTCCTCACCCTTGTGCTTCCCCATTCTCGCTATGCGTTATGGAACTCAGGAAGAGAATATACATTTCTGATTTTATTTAGCTGAACTAGTGGTTAAAGAGAATTTGAATTCAAGTAATTGACATACAAAGCAAGTAATATCAGAAGAGAAAAGAACAACATGAGTAATAAAATATAGTATTTCTAAATCTGTGCCTGCCAGTACTTCTGCAGAAGCACTTACACGTGTGTCATGTCACTCCATCTATTTCATAAGTGTTAACAGGACGAAGCAACTTTTTCTGCACAAAAAATTGCTTTTTGAGAGCTCTGTGCAGACATGCACGGTTAGAAACTAGAGTATTTTGATACTTGCTATTAGAGTTCTAGATTGCCTATAGTCATTAGATTGCCTACTAATGACTTAGATTTGGGGGTTTTTTTGGTAGGGGAATTTGTTTCTTCGTTTTTTGTTTAACCTTAGAAACTCTTAAGTAATACAACTTCACAAAACTTGTATATCTCCTTTTTGTATTTGACAGACTAAGGCTACTGTTGAAGTCTGCAGCAGATGCTAACATGAATGCCCTTCGGGTTTGGGGAGGAGGAGTATATGAACAAGATGAATTTTACGATATTTGTGATGAAATAGGAATAATGGTAAAAACAATGAACACAGAATACTTATTTAAAAACTGACAAGAACTTGTAGATGAAAATCCAGTTTAAATGAAAAAATAAGAGAATTAATGCATAATTCCTAACCATTCTTTCCAAAGGACATTGTAGAGTATCAAGACGAGAGGTCAGATCAACCTGAGTTGTTGGTTGGCTGGGTTTTTTAAATTTTATTTAATTTGAATGATTTCTGATTACAAAGGCTGGGATGTCTGTTGAATCTGGAAGTGATATTTTAGAGACTTTATAGTCTCTTTATAGACTCTCTTTATAGACTTTATAGTAGAAGGTAGCCATTAGGTAGAAGGTAGCCATGCTTTTCTCAGTTGTGGAAATGGATTTTATTTCTTTTAAAAGTATTTTCTTCTTTTTAGTGATAGCTGAAAAGATTTGGGTGTTTTTTCTTCGAACTTTTCATTTGGCCCAAAGTCAAACATGGAAGACGTCATCCAAAGGGCCATTTTGAACAAGCTGTAATTGAATATAAATGTAGCTGTAAGGTGAACACCTGCTTCAATCACTAATCCTAGATGAGTACCTTTGATTATATGAGCTTGGAGGCACGTATTAATAAGTTTTGATGAAGTAGCGACTAGATGAATGAAGGCCAAGTTGCATCTGGTATTAAAAATCCCAAGAAGTGTGTTTGGTCTTAGTCTACACCATAAAAAACAGGGAAACAGAATTCATACCTTGCTGTGTTCAGATGTGTGTGCTTGCAAAAAAAAAAAAGAAAAGTTACATCTATTTTAGTCATCTGAATGAATGTCCTGATTTTCAAGGCTTCTGAGCACTTACAGTTCTTTAATTTTTGACACTAGGCACCTTAAGTAGGCCACTTAGATCTGTGCCTCTACAGTGCTCAGTGCAAGATTTAGATTCTCTTTAACAGCTAAAATAGCAAATAAATGTAGAAAATCAGACCCTTATTCTGGAGGGGGCAGTGGTGGAGGTTTTTGGTTTTGTTTCTTCTGATGGTCTTGCAAAGGCTTAAAAGTGCATTGGAGTCAAACTGTGCTTAAGGAAAACCAGTGATAGCTCACTGAGGGAAATAGTGAGAAAAAGTTTCTTTCAATAGAGAGTTTTGACACCAACAGTCACTAAAGGATTATGAGTGATTCTGCAGCAATAGCTTTGCTTTTTTTGTACAGTGTTAGGATTGTAACAATTATTAATGGCTCCATTATCCCCCACTGTCCTATTCTTTATCTTCAGTTTCCTTAGGGAATGTGTGCTGAAAAGAGCCGTGGAAAAGCATATTCTCACTGCAATGAAAATGCAATTCTATGGGGAGCTGGTCTGTCTCTCTCTATGTAGCATGGTGTTCAAAAAGTGGAGTCTCCTACAGACTCCTTTGGGTTAACGTGCTCCTTCTGGAGGACTTTTCATTGTAAGCCTCAAGGTTACAGCAATTTAAAAAACAAAACAGGTAAACAGAAAATCTTACCTATCTCACTGGGCTTCCCTTCTCCTTTTTGTGATTCTCCTTCAAGGTACAAATTATTGTTGTTGAATTGAAAGGCTTGCTATTCTCTAGTATCTACTTGATGTTTCTTTGAAGAGAAAGATCACTGTGGTTTTAGAGGATATAGTTTGTTTCTGCCCCTCTTACTGTGTAAGATTTGCTGTGTTTAAGATAATTTTGTATGGTGGTGTTTTCTTAACAAGTACACTTTAACATCTGTTAAGTGTGCTCAGTACCACATCAGAATTATCATCTCTTCTCATTAAGTAATGGGGATTTGGTGTTACACTTGCAAAATAGTAAACAAATATGAAATTGTTCTGTTCAGCAGCACGTTGCTCCGTGTTCATGTTTTTGATCGTTCTGTTGAAACTCACAGAACTTCATCTGCTGAGCAATATTTCACTCCTCAATGTAGGCTGTCAGGATCTCATTCCTAAGAGTGAATATTTCATAACCCTGATATTGAGGATGACTGCAGTGGAGTATGCACATAGTTGAGCCCCACGTTGAATGTGATTAGTTTTCTATCTGAACAAAGGATTGCATATCCCAATAGCCATATATTTTTTAAGTTTGTAAAATAATTTTAAAAATTTGCCGACAGCGTTTTTTTATCTTTCCTTTTCCTTGTAGATTTGGCAGGATTTTATGTTTGCCTGTGCACTGTATCCAACCAGCCAAAATTATTTGAAATCCGTAAGAGCAGAGGTTTCTCATCAGGTATTTTGTCCATGTGTCAAAGCTCTATTTCACAATATCTATTTTTGATTGACTCACTGTATAAGTTAGCTTTCCAAAATGATCATTTGGAAGTGTTTGTTAGTTTATGTTGCAGACACAAAACGTACCCTTGCTAAATCTTCTTTAACTCCTCCGACTACTTGCAGGAGTAATCAGTCAAGCAGGCTGCACAGAATTTATCCTTCACGCATGGCTGAGTAGATGTGGGTGCTACACACATGCATAGGGCAGATAGATGTTAGCACATTGGAAGTTTGCGCTTCTGAAAGTGTCTGTTACAAAACTTTGAGCCTAGTGGCAAGTTGAGGGAATAGTGAACTGTATGGCAACAAATGGAAATTGTAGGCTCAGCACATGTAATATACACGTGAACTTTTAATTCAAGTCGTAATAAAGTGATTTTTTTAAAAAAAGTTCATTTTTAAGATAAGTAGTTTTGTTTGACTTCTGAAACCGTAAGTTGTATTTCAGGTACGACGTTTAAAATCTCATCCATCAATTATTCTGTGGAGTGGTAACAATGAAAATGAAGCAGCACTTGCAAGCAACTGGTTCTCCATACCTTATGCTGACCTAGGAGTGTATATCAAAGACTACGTGACGCTTTATGTGAAGAACATACGAGAAATAGTTCTTAAAGTAAGTGATCTCAAGAAGCTGTAGGGAGGTATGGCTTGGCAAAAGGTTTTAATGCAAGATGGGATTTCCTTTTTATCTTTTAATCCTTTTGAGACATGAAAAAGATTATGTTGAGAAATTGCCCTTTCCAAGCTCTTCTAAACAACTCTCTAAACTCAAGAGTTATTCTGAAAGTAAAAAAAAAATTAAAATTACTTGTCTTTAACGTTTTGTGATGTGTAAAGTAAGACCTGAAAGTGTAGTGGATCTTGCTTCTTTTTTTTCTTCCTGTTTTTTAGTACATCCACAAGTGCCTTCACTTCCAGTGGACAAAAATCAACTTGCCCATTAATTAATTAGTCTAGTTGATCAGGTTTCCTTTATCCTGATTTTGTTGAAGAATACTGTGAAAGGCATTTAACAACCCTCAGGTCTTTTAATAACATGTTCAACTTTAATAATTGAACAAATCTATAAAGATGTTATTTTGTCAGTATGTGACTGAATGTTTTTTGTTATAAGCAGGTAAAGCCAAAGTGATGCTAAACATTTAACTCATGCTGTGTAGTCATTGTATTGATTGTTTTTGAAAAAGCAAAATACTGGTATTCTACAGGATATGAAGGCAAAATAAAGTATTTTGATATAGAATTTAAACTATGAGTATGCAGTCCACAAACACGTGGAATCCTTGATGAATCTGCTGTGATTTGGTACTACCCATTTTGCACAGCTTTTGTAGGTTTATTTCTCCTTTTAGAAGAGCAGATTCTAGATTTCTCTACTGAGCTGTGTGTAAAGGTATGCCGTGGTGGTTTTGTGATTAGCTACATGAGTAGTGTGGCCAGTGTGTGTGCAACAAAGTGAGGTGTTCTGGCTTGATACTGTGTTTTAATTACAGTTCACTCCTGCAGCATTACCATCCAAGACAGACCCATTTTCATTTTAAATCCATAGAATAATCCATTATTTTCAGTGCAAAAAGAAACCATAGAGGGAAATAACTTCAGGTCCTGTGTAATACAAGCCAGCTGAGGAAACCAGTAACTACTAGTAGTACTGGACTGGGTAACTTGAAAAGACTTCTAATTTTGAGCTAAAGACTTCAGGGAATCCAGGATGTCCTGCAGTAAATTGTTTTTTATAATTGTTAATTACTCACATCAAGAAAAAAAGAAAGAAGAAGATGGGGAAACAGGACAGTTTCTTATAATGAAGCACATATCTGAGTATGTTGCAGTGTTGGAGCCAATTGCTGTTAGTTGTGACTGGAAACTAACTCAGGCCTCTATCTTACTACAAGTAGGGTGTTAAATGAATTATACCTGCCAAAGGATTTCTTCAGTACTTTGTAGGCTACTGTTAAAAGATTTAGTATTCTACGTCTGCTGAGGCTATAAATAAAGGAAGCTCTGAACAATTTGAAATGTAACCCTTCTTGTAGTCTCATCTATCTTAGCATGCAGAGCCAGCTAAAATGACAATAACCTGTAATGATACTATGCAAGCATTAAAAGCAGAACACCTTGGATTTGTTACGACTAAATTTAGGCGACTGTTTAATAAGAAAGGAGAAAATCATGGTCTTGTTCCTGCAAAAACACTGCAAAAGTAATAATTTTCCATAAAGAAGTCACAGTACTCAAATATTAATGTTTCTTGAGTATGTATTTCACAAGGCACACTTTAAATAGCCTTCATTAAGAATTTAGAGGCATATAAAGATAGAAAATCTCTTGATGTGAGTAGAGAATCCCTCAGAACAGCAGAGCAAGCAGAATCATGCCCAGCTGTCCTCCAAGAACATAAGTAAGAAGCTAATTAAGCAAGTAAAGATGATGAATGTTAGGAATAAAAGGGAATGTTTCCTAGGTGGTGACTCAGAAATTTGGAAATGGCATGTTCTCCCTGCCCCCCACCCCGCCTTTCCAAAAAATGGTCTATGAATTCAGATGATAAAAGCCAATCACTTGTAAGGGGGTTGTATTTTTGTTTTGCTTTGTTTTCTTTAAATCTCAGGAAGATAAGAGCCGTCCTTTCGTTGCATCCAGTCCTACCAATGGCTTGGAGTCAGTTAAAGAAGGTTGGCTCTCCCGGGATCCTTATGACACCCATTATGGTGACACACACTTTTATGACTACAACAGTGACTGCTGGAACTGGACAGTGTATCCTAAAACTCGTTTTGCTTCGGAATATGGATTTCAGTCCTGGCCTTCCTTCAGTACAATTGAAAAGGTAAGGCTGAGCTTCCACACCTTACTTTCCCCTTCCCTCTCATTTAATGAGGGCAGTGAGTGTCTTCCCAGCAGAATTCTGTAGTAATGTGTTGTCAGGTGTGGTATGGCACAAGTGGGATAGGGGTGTGTGCTGGTGGGGAGGGAGGGGATGAAAATCCTGTACTGTTTCTCTCCTTAGTTTTCAATATACTTGCTGTGATGTTGCAAGAGGGACCTGGTTTGGATGAGAGACTACTATGAAACTGTTATTTCTAATAGTAATTCTATTTAATGTATATCTCAGTAATGATTTGACTAACATCTGTTTACTTTTGTGGTGTCTAGGGACATGTGTTTGAGAAAGAGAAGAAACATGACAAAAGCTGAATTGTGCCAAATTTTAAAATGTTTTGATTTTTATATATTTATCAATTTCTTTCATTTAAATAATTAGTGTATTACATGTAAGAGGATTTGGTTTTGTCTCCTGTTAAATTTAGATATTATATGTTCTATCTTATTTATCAGATTGGAGCAGAGACATATCATGCTGTTTGTCCATTTGTCCAGGGAGAGGTGTTAATATTCATGCATGCAACCAAAAAGAATTCAGAATGTTCCTTTCAAGTTGCTGGGCAAAGCATATTATCTGAAGCATAATCAGAACATTCATCTATATTAATAGCAATAAAAATTATTCAATCCAGCCTAAAAAGAAACAAATTTAAATGAGATTGTTTAGAGAATGTAATTACAATGAAAGCTTGACAATAACAACAGCTTAATGAGTTATGCTGCATTGTTGTCTTTAGTTGAAAAAAGCTGTTTTATGATCATTCGTTATCAGAGGCAGGTTTTGAAAATACGCATATGTATTATTAGAATTTATAGCCCTCTGACTTATGTAACTAAATAATATAATATATTTATATCTATATATTAATATATTAATATATATAACTAATATACCTAAATGTGTTTGACTAGAGTACATTCTTCTGTATTAATCTATAGTGTATTTGATTTACTATGAATGCAAGACAAACCTTGAAGTCCCTTGGCCAACCCAAACCTTAGGGCAAATAAGTTAAATATCACTGAGCCAAAAGTTGCTCTTCTGGGTTCAACAGCAGTGTGTCTTTTCATTCATTTGTACAAGGAATATAAGCAAAGGGTGTTAGTGATTCAAAATCCTTGCATGTCTACATGAGGCACTATAGAAATACCAATTTTAAGGTTTTGAATGATGTCAGTAGGCTCTTATGAATATCCTTTCCTCAATACCCTGACAGTCATTAAATGCACATTCTACCTTTTCCTTTGGATACCTTACTTTGGTGTTTTTTAAAAGGTTTCCTCCCCTGAGGACTGGTCCTACACGAGCAATTTTTCTCTCCATCGGCAACACCACGAAGGTGGCAATATTCAGATGCTTCAAGAGATTGGGCGTCATTTCAAGCTTCCCCAGAGCCCAGATCCTTTAAAGCAGTTCAAAGATATGATTTACCTCACTCAGGTAACACTGATGTCTTCCATAGAAGTAGCTGTCAGTACTTGTTCCATTAAATTCTGTCACCTGTTAGAACTGAACCTGGTCCCTTAGGGAATGTTCCATCATACAGAAAGTTTCCATGATGAAGCACTGGAGAGTCCAGTTTAATTTGGAACTAGCTTATCTCTCTTTTATTGTAGAGAGACTCCAATTTTAGTCATAGGAGGTCTGGAATATTTGGGGAATTAGGCAGAAACTGTCTCAACTGGGAGTCTGTCAGTATGTGCTGCCTTGGTCCTTCTGCCCAGCTGGACTCATTCAGCTGGTGGAGGATGCAGGGATGTGCTGGGCTTCCATGGTACAAGATTATTCCCAGTGCTGCATGTTACTCCCTGTTCCAGGGTGGGATGTTTTGCTCTTCATGCAACTCCTGTTGCCTCAGTGCCTTGATTTTTGCCACATAGAACACACGAGCTTTCAAAACAAGATTTTTTTCAAAGAATGTCATTCTCTATTAATTAGATTAGTAGAAACTTTTATTTTGTTATGGATACAAATACTGATATTTCAGAGAACATATTCTGAAGTTTCTTTCAGGTCAGAAGGACATGTTTTGCTCTTCATCCATAGTAGTTTTACCTCATGCTTGTTTCTTTATTTGTAATTTCTGTGCAACTTTTAAAAGATGCTAAGTAACTTTTAAATGCTATTAGGCAAATTGTAAGTGCTGTTAATTTTTGTTGTGTTTCAAGAATTTCAGAAACACTCTTGATGGAAATAACTGCACACTCACTAAGTTTTTAATGTTTGAGAGCTGCTGTCAGCAAGTTTTATGTAAAAGCAAAATAGCTTGAGAATTTTTGGCACTCTTGACAAGAGAACAAGGATAGATGATGCTGTGAAATTGAAAACAGGCATAAAACTTGCACAATGAGGTCCTGACTCAAAAAGCTGTGAGGGTTTCTGTAAGGCTAGATATATCAGGGTCTTATTAACAGGTTAAACAATTTAGTACCAGAATAAGGATAGCAAAAAGGATAAAGAAGGCAAACTTGCTTTAATGGTTAACTAGAAATAGTATCTTTACCTTTTAAGCTATCCTAAAGTTCTTTATTTTAAGAACTTATTTATATTTTCCTCAGCCTAATAATAAACTGTGTGAAGAACATAGCAATCTGTTTAGCATCCATTGAGAACTTGGCCAATGAAAAATTCTGAAAAGAGTTTTTTAGGTGAGACAAAGAATGAGAAATGGAGTGGGAATGCAGCTGAAAAAAGGTTTCTTTTCTGATGCACGATTTTGACTGTATAGTGAGAATGTGAGTTCAGAGTGCAAGGGTTTAGACACCAAGGTAATGTATACTGAAGGTAATGCAGCTTAACATTATTTTGCAAATCTGGAGGGAGTTACTTAAATCAATGTAAAAAAATCATTTAAAATTTCATTTTATTTTCGTTGTCTTCTATTTGCCTTTCAAAGACCACCCTCCCTGTATGGAAGTAGCCCTGTATGAGATTCTTGAAGGGTACTGCTTGCAAAGCTGTCGGGAGCTGCTAGGAATAGATTCCTTCCAGCAGACACTCCCTGCACTGCAGGTGGACACTCCTCAGAGCTCAGGTTTAAAGTTATGTTGCTGTGAAGTCTGTGTTGTTTATCAGTGTATTCACTCATGTTTTGCAAAAAAGTAAAATCCCATATACCAAAAATATTTTTTTGTCTCTTTGTTGACCAAGGTGATGCAGGCTCAGTGTATAAAGACAGAAACTGAATTCTATCGTTTTAGTCAAAGTGAAATAATCAATGGAGAAGGACACACAATGGGAGCCCTGTACTGGCAACTCAATGACATTTGGCAGGCTCCTTCATGGGCTTCCTTGGGTAAGTTTTGTGACAGTCTGGTAAAAAGCACCAACTACCAGTTGTGTTTTCCTCATCTGGAAGTATCAGAGTAAGAAATATAGCTCTGCTCTGTCTCTTGGGCAACTTTACAAACTTTGAACGTATTTCTGTCCATCCTTTAGAAATGCTTTCCAGGATGGGATTTGTGATAGGCTGAGCATCTAGATTTCTTCTGTAGTCAGCTGGGGGAGAGATGGTTGTCTCCAAATGTGATTCATTGCGTCCTTAGCTGTCTCAGAACTGGGATGAATTATCTTCTTCATGATGAATTTGGTTTTCATAGAACTCTGTAAGATCTCTCTCACCCGATGTAGCTTCTGAGAAGCTCTTTATAGGAGATGACTGGCAGAGATTCAATGTCTGACTTGGTGTCAGGTGAGGTGAATCACTCCTTAGGACTAAATTATTCTGCTGATAGGCTCTTTACACATGTGATATCTCCTTATATTTTTTTTCCTCTTAGAACACAAAAATAATCAGACATATAAAGAGATAAGTCACTTAGGCAGTAGGAAGTAGGGGAAGAATGAGGAATGTGTGGCATGAGGGAAGTGGCTGTGTTTCATGTTCCAAACGTTTTGTCTATAAGTAGTTTTGAAATTGAGAAGTTGTCCTGCAGCTGTATAAGGCTTGGGTAGATTTTCTTTCAATTTTAGTTATTTCTCACATACTTTAGTTTTCAAAATCTTTATTTAAGCATTTCATGTGTGAAAAAATATGGGCAAACTAGAAAAAGCTAAGAGAAAAAGTAAGACTGTCTAAGGACTGTCTTGATCTGTCCTTAAAACAAAAGGCATTTGGCCTGGTTTTGAGAACAAATTAGCCTACACCATCCTCCTCTTTCTCTGGGAGATCTTTGTCTCTTTCCCTTTTTGTTCTTTTTTTTTTTTTTTTAATTAATCCAAGCAGAATAACTGCAACAACAAAGGAAAAACCAGTAGAAAAAAGAGGCTAATTTATTTAAATGTTAAGGCAGTGGTCCAATTTTGTTGCTCATCTTTCTGGACTTTTTAGACTTATATTAGGAAATGCAATATCACAATGTTCATTTTTATGATTCTAGCAATGAGTGATGCTCTTAGGCTTTAAGTGCCTTAAGAGAAAAAGATGCTTGAAAAAGTGTCCCTTTGTAAAGACAGGTGTATTGATAGATGTAGTGGTCGTGGAGACCATAAATGTTTTTTTGAGTACAGAGCTGACATCACTGTAGAATATTTATCAAATACGTGAATTATTCATATGTTGTTGAAGTTGGTTTAGAAGAAAGAAGCTCAGCAGAGATACAGCTGTCCCTTTGTTTTCTTGTATTCCCTCAGTGGGATGAGGAAAGGTTTAATATTCATTTAATTAGGCAGTGTGGTAGAGGGGTTTTGAAATGCTAATGGATGAAATTATGCAAGACTTCGGAGAAATTAGTTTTATTTGCACTTCAAAAACACGTTTCTGCATCTTGTTAGATGGCACAGTAGTATCACCAATGAGTGCTTTTATTTAAATCTGTTACTTTGCAGAAAGTCATGGAGGGGTTTACATAATTTCCAGTACAAAGCAGAAATGTTTCCGCATGGTGGGGAAGGAAGAAGGTAGCAAATGTTTTTCCTTTTACCTTTAGGATGTTTGCTTGGGGTTGAATGAAAACACAGCACAGCACTTGGGACATAGTACTTCTGCCTTCAGCTCAGAAGTAAACAGCTTTTATCACATCTGGGTTCTGACTGTTAGCACCTGGCTGTGGAGCCTGTTGTGCCGTGCTGGATGCTTCAGCATCTCTGCAGTGTGTTTTGGTGGAGTGCTGTGACACTCCCAGACAAGTTGTCACCTTGAGGTACCCCACTTGGTTGTCATGAGATTCCCTTGAATGGATAACTGGCTTTTATTGCAGGTTCAATATTTAGAGCCCCTGGTGAGCCCTGGTACAGGCTGTTATGGAGAGTAATTGATCTGAGTTCATGAGACTGAGGTGAGGAAAGAACTAGCAGCATGTTTCTCGGGTTGCATTTAATGGTGTGAAGTGATTAATTTAAAATCATTTTGGGAAGATCAGTTTATTTGCACTCCTGCCATCAGTGTAGAAGGCTTCAGGGAAGAGTCAGAAAAAAGGGTACTGGGGTCTCATTACAAACCTAATTTTAGTTTCCTGTTCTGAAGTTTAATACCACAGAGAGTTAAAACCCCTTGTTACTGTCAGGAAAAAATTGAAGAACTTGGATTTCTCTAAGAATTCGTTTAAATGTAGTGGGAGGAGGGGAAAACCACCCCAGGGTTATTTTAAATAACTTTTGACTGTTGCCTTTGGGCATGCATGTCTGTAACAGGAAAGTTTAAATGCAGAGGTTTCTCATGATAACTTCCCAATCTTCAGATTTTACATCAGTGTTTGGGTGGGGTGTATGTGTGTGTGGTGTATTTGATATGCAACTTGCCTGTTTTTAAATAAAGGAATGTAGCTCTGGTCTTGTGGAGGTCAAGACAACAGAAGAACTGAAGAATATGGGGATTTTTAATTAGTCAGCTTCAATTTTACCTGCTGTCTGAAGTTACTTTGACAACTGTATTATCAAGATCCTGTTGCTGGAAAAGTTGTCTTTGGAAGACACTTCCAGTGTGAAACTGCTATAGCAGTTTGGTTTTGGGTCTTTAAAATGGTTCTAGGTTTTTTGAGAAGGGATTGGTTACTGTCTTAAAAGCTGATCAGAGGTAAGCAAACTAAAAATGCTTCAAACATTCCAAAACAATGGGTGTCCTAGTAGTAGAATGGGTTTTGAAATGGTGCAAACTTTTAAGTGTGTGGTTTGTTTGATTTTGTTTACTGGTTGGGATTTTTGTTTGTTTGTGTTTCCCTGTGAAATTTTAATTCCACATTTGCTCCGAGTCATCTTCTCCACTTTTTTGAGGATCTCTGCTGCCTGGGTAGCAAACCTCCTCTCTTTCCCTCTACAGTGTGGCTATGTAATCCAGTTGGAAATCAAGGCACAGCAGAGATTGAGAGAAGGACCCATTAAAAAAGAAACAAGATTTTATATTACACTAAGTAACAGAAACTGCTCTACATCATTTGCATTATTCATTTCTATATATGACAGTTGAAGCCTGGATTATCATGTGAATTAAGCTCAAGAAAAAAATTCAAGTCAACAGGCACTGAAACCTCAGACTATGCTAGGTCTGAGCTTGTGGTGGGCTCTGTCTGGATTCTGTGGTGAGCAACATCTATTGCACTGGCAATTTAATTAATTGACAATTGAAATTCCAGGAAGTCCTGTAGCAGTCCTGAGAGCTTTAGAGATTTCTGCTGCAGATCCCCAGACTCTTCCTGCCCATTTCTCATACAAGGCCCATAGCTTTTGTTTGTTAGATCAGATACTGCCCCACAGTTTACTCTGTTTCTGATAATCCATCCCCAGTCCAAATCACCCATCTTCTCAAGTTTAATGACTGAAGAGTCATTTGTTTGTGTTTCTCTATGAAATGTTCTTGGTTTTGGTAGATTTGTTCTTTAAACCACCAGTGTTTTCTGTGAGGAAGTGTCCTTGGAATGCCAGAACATGCCTTTGTTCATATCATCAGAGGATCAGACCCAGCCAGCACAGGTTTATGAAAGGCAGGTCCTGCTTGACCAACCTGATCTCCTTCTATGACAAGGTGACCCAGTTGGTGAATGAGGGAAAGGCTGTGGATGTTGTTTGCCTAGACTTTAGCAAAGCCTTAGCACCATTTCCCACAACACTCTCCTGGAGAAACTGGCTGCTTATGGTATGGATGGATGCACTGTTCCCCACGAAAGCAAACTGGCTGGATGGCCAGGCCCAGAGTGTGGTGATGAATGGATTCACATCCAGCTGGCAGCAGGTCACTACTGGGATTTCCCAGGATTTGGTATTGGGGCCAGCCCAGTTTAATATCTTTATCAAAGATCTGAACAAGGGTTTCAAGTGCACGCTCAGCCAGTTTGCAAACAACACCAGGTTGGGTGGAAGTGGGAATAAGACTCTGCAGAAAGATCTGGACAGGCTGGATCGATGGGCTGAGGCCAGTTTTATGAAGTTCAACAAGATCAGGTGCCAAGTCCTGCACATTAGCCACAGCAACCCCAGGCAGCACTACAGGCTGGGGCAGAGTGGCTGGGAAGCTGCCCAGTGGAAAAGGACCTGGGGATGCTGGTCAGCAGTGGCTGAACATAAGTCAGCATGTGCCCAGATGGCCAAGCAGGCCAATGGCATCCTGGCTTGTGTCAGGGATAGTGTGGCCAGCAGGAGCAGGGAGGAGGTTGTTACCCTGTACTCGGCACTTGGAAGGCTGCAGTTAAAGTGCTATGTTCAGTTCTGAGCCCCTCGCTGCAAGAAGGACATGGAGGTGCTGGAGTGTGTCCAGAAAAGGGCAACAGAGCTGGGGAAGGGTCTGGAGCAGAAGACTGATAGAGATCTGCTGAGGGAGCTGAGGGTGTTTAGCCTGGAAAAAGGAGGCTGGGACACACACACCCTATCCACCACCTTATCACTCTCAAAAACTACCTGAATGGAGGTCATAGCAAGGTGTGGGTCGGCCCCTTTTCTCCATTAACAAGTGACAGGACAAGAGGAAATGGCACCAAGTTGTGCCAGTGGAAGTTTAAATTGGATCTTAGGAAAAAATTCATCACTGAAGGTGTTGTCAAGCATTGGAGCAGGCTGCCTAGGGAAGTGATGGAATCCCCATCCCTAGAGGTATTTACAGGATGTACAGGTGTGGCATGGGAACTTAGGGACATGGTTTAGTAGCCTGCACTTGGCAGGTGAACAGCTGAACTCAATCTTAGAGGTCTTTTCCACCATAAACAGTTCTATACTGAGAAGCACCAATATACTGAGTATGTTCAGTTTATCACTTGTTTTGAAGAAATGCAGCTGCCTCTCCTGAAGTTTTCCTTCAGCCTTATCTCTTTGGTTTGCTTCAGTGCAATTAACTTGAATGCCAGTGGTGTTTTTGCTGGCAACAGACTGATCTCATAGCACAGATCAATGTTGTGTGGGTTTTCCAGGCAGATATGAGTTGTTCTCCAAGCTAGCTGATTGTGAACTTGCTGAGAACAAGGTGATGTGGAAGGTGCTAAGCTGGAGCTAATATACTTATTCTTCACAAAGTTCATTCATGTCTATGTGGAGTGCAGACAAAGCATGTTCAAGTCCCTCTGGGAAAGCCACAACAACCCTTTAAGGACTACATCACTCTGGATAAGTCTTTAATTATGAGATGTTTGAAAGTGCTAAGAGCTTTGTACAAGAACCAAAACTAAGAGAGTAATTACTAAGAGTTACAACAAAAACATATCACTGAAAATATTTTTCAGCATACGTCAGCTTTAAACTTGTTGTATAAAACAAAGAGCTAGAAACAAGAATGAAACTGGTATCTAACTTTTCTTTCCTTGTAAGATGGTGCAGCTGACTTGCTGCTTATTTTTAGTGCCATTTCAGTGACTGGATAATGGTCAAAGACAAACTTAAAATGCAGACAGTGGGTGCTAGATGGAATGTTAATGGAGGAAGAAATGGATGCAGCTTCTCTTTCAAAATGATTATGTGGCTGTGTTGCATAGGAAAAAACAAAATTGCTTTTTTTTTGGAGAGGATGCAGAGTTTGATGTATTTTCCAGTTTAATGGCAGACTTTCAAATTATTAAAAATCATGAGGTACAGCTTTCCATTAAAGAGGCAACATGAACTGTTTGTCATGTGTCTGTCATGGATACTAACGCCCATGGAGGAGATGTTGTCTCTAGATCTTGGCAAATTCATTTTGCCAAGCTCAGAGTTGTCTTTGGTTTGAGAACTTATTTTTGTCATTATTGCTATTGATGTTCCTCTGAGGAAGAACTGAAAGGAGGACTGAAAAAGAGGAAGAGAGCACTTTGTATAAACACCTTGTCTCTTTTTATAGCAGTGGTAGTTTGTGGCAATGCCAGCGTGTTTGTCTGGATTCTCAAGAGCACAGATGCTCCAGCTGCTTGGCTTATGTGTGGTATGCTGTGTCACTCTTGTCACTTGTGTTTAAGGCTTCCTTTAACTGAGTGACAGTGTAGCAATAATAGAACAGAGACAGAGAAAAATGTAAACTTTTGCTGAAGCTCAAAGTAGAGCTTGAAAGAGCATCAGATCTTTTCCAATGCAGAGCCTTGACTGGAAGGAAGCAAGAGTACCTTCAGTCATTCTTTGCATTTGATAGAAGGGAGAAAGGGTGGAGGGCAATGTTGCCTTGCCATAGCAGGACCAGAAAGCACATACAGGGATTGTGTGACAAGGCAGTCTTGGATTCAGTTTCAATCTTTCTTCTTTTTAACTGTTTTTAGAGTATGGTGGTAAGTGGAAACTGCTCCATTATTTTGCCCAGAACTTCTTTGCACCACTGCTGCCTGTGGCCTATGAAGACAAAGGGGTGTTGCACATTTATGGTGTCTCAGATCTTCATGTGGACCACAAGCTGACTTTGAGGGTAAGTGACACCTCCCTCACCACTCTTGTGTGCCTCCTGCAAAAATGTGCGAAGCTGAAATGAGCACATCTTTGTACAGAAAAGCTTCAGTAAGGCCATGCTCAAACACCATGAGGTGCAACTCTAGTCTTTCATCGTCTTAGAGGCAGCACTATCCTTTATTATGTAGTGCTTCACAGAAGAAGGAATTGCTTTGCTTACAGCCTTTAGGTATAAGGCTGAAATTACCTATTCTGTTGAAATCTTAAAGGGATTGATGATTAAATAGAACAAAGTGAAAAATGGTACCTCACTACTTAACAGACATTTTCCCTGGGTGTTAGAACTAGATTAACTGACTAAGTAGGAGGGAAAAAAGGGATTGTACCATTGCTTACCAGTACTCAAACTATACCAGTTTGGGAAAAAGAACTGGATTATTTTCTGAAATATGAACAGCACACCTTTAATTGGAAGGTCACCTATGCTTGTCACCATTTTGCAATTGATGCCTTAACTGTTTTCTGATAATGCTATAGAAACTGATAGGGTTTTTAAGGCAGTACTTGGGCTGCTGAGTTTTCTTATAGACAACAGTCTTACTTCGTAGCTTGTTGCATATTGTTGCTGTTAATCATATGGCAACCAGATCCCAGATGAATTTAGGGACCGTTTTTCACCACGAGAGATAACTCCTGACAGAAAGTGTGTCCCATGTGAAAACGCTGTGAAGTATGGAAAAACAGACCTCGAGACCTGGAATGACTTACTAGTTGCTAGTCACTACTCGTTCCAAAATGACTATTTTAGTATGTCTGCTCCTGCATCACTGCTCTGTGTCATGGGCTTCCATGAATTTTGAGAGTCATGAGGTTGCTTATATGAAGTAATATACGGTACAGAAAGTGGTTGCAATTTCTGGATAGTCAGTTCTTGGAGTAGTAGTGCATTTAATGAAGTTGTTAATTTCTGGTCATAGTTACTCTACAGACATAAATTCAGATTTTCTGATAGCATCAGAAAAGTGTTGGCAGTAGAATAGTTCTGATGAATACTGTGTATTGCACTTAAAGAAAATTTGGAACTTAGCTTTTGAAAGGAGTTAAGATCTATTCCTGACTGCACACTCCTGTTAAGGCCAAAAGTAACGAAAATTTGTGAAATAGAATGCTGTAATTCTCATTAAGTGCTTAATTTCCAAATTACACCTTTTTTTAAAGGGTATATTTGAAATGCATGGATGATGTCTGGGAATGTATTTTGCTCTATTAATATAAACTTCATAGTACCTTTTAAGATGATGGAGCTTTCTTCTTTTTAAGGGTTATTATGCTGAAACTCTAACATAGTTGGGTTACATCAGATAACACTGACCAGCCTAAAGAAAATTCTTTGTTTGACTTTTTTTAATCAAGGAAGGGAGGAAAAAGAGTCAACAAATTAGTCACTCAGTAATTCCATTTCCCAGCACTCCCTTGGCAGGAATTGGCAATCCTGGAGACAACAAAAAGTCTTGCAGATCAAGAGCAGCTCCAGACTGTTTGAAATGGACTTCTTGTTAGGGTTTTAGAAGGATTTAATTTTTATGCCTTATCTATTGTTTAAATCTTTGTGTAGTTTTTTGCTAGGTGGAAATCAGCTGGTGCTGTCAGAAAAACATCTGTTGTAATGAGCAATCTGAAATCTAGGATGCTGCATTGTTTTCACAGATGGAGCCTTTCTTCTAAGCTTTGTCCTCTCATTTTGCTTGATAGGTTGTTGTGTACGCCTGGAGATCTTTCGAGCCAGCATGCACCTTTGCCAAAGAAGGTGTGACTGTTAAAGCACAGAGTGCTGTCCCCATCTACCAGGAGTCCATAAGTGACCTTCTGGAAAGATGCAGAAATTGTACCAGGAAAAGCTGTGTTATTACTTTCTGTCTCATGGGAGAAGATGGGCTCCAGAGTCCTACAAACCATTACTTCCTTTCATCACTAAAGGATGCTGTGGGATTAGAAAGGACCCAGCTTAGTGTAAGCATCAATCATGTTAAATTACTATATTTGGTTTTGCTAATCTTACTGTTTTGAGTTTTTTACTGTCTATGCGGTGTCTGATTCCACTGAATGTTCTTTCTCTGTAGTGATTGCTATTCTGGCTTCCATGTTGAGGTCAAAATGAGATTTTTTTTCCTATGTTACTACATGTGTATCTAAATAAGACTGGTGGGGGTTGTTTATTTGTTTGTGTGTGTTTGTTGTCTGGGCTTTGTTTCCTTTTAAATGATGAAGTCTCCCTTTTATTTGTCTAGACTGTCTTTCACAGTGCAGCATTGCTCCTTCCTTTCTTTTTGTCCCTAGACAGCAAGTAGCATCATGACAGGTGTTCTTGTGGTCAGCCCTGTATGTCAGTATTAGGTGATCTAGTTCAGTTGAGTGTGCTGTGCATTATTGTCAGCAGTATTTCCTCTGGAGGTGCTCACTCTCTCTCAGATCAGTGTAACAGTGCTAACAGGCAGTATTGCATGCTCCTTTCCTCCTGCTTGAAATCCCTGCCCTCCAGTAAGGGTTCTGATTTGCATAATAGTGATTATCTCTTAATAGCTGGCAACTGTGTCAGTCTCCTGAACAGGCACAGAAAGCATCAGTGCTGTGTAACACTGTCATTTAGTCAATTTGCTGCTTTTTCCTAGATTTCTTCTGCTCCTAGCAAGCTTGCTGTATATAGAGAGAGCATGCATGCCCTGTTTGTGCATACACACACATTTTGTTAAGCCTCACTTCTTAGCATGTACATTTTATTGCAAAATTCTTCATCATCAGATGGGCATGATGGGGACCTTTGTGTTCTCACATTTGGCTTTCAAACTGCAGCCTTGCTCTTTAGTGCTAAACTAAACAAGGGGGGAATAGAGGTCTAATCTCTTTGAATCTGGACCAATATAATTGCTTTACAAAAAGAAAATGGGCCAGATTTTCCCTTCTTATCTCTTTCATGGCAGCACAGCCTGCCTCCTGAGTATACAAAGGAAAGAAATCAGTCTGTTTTAATTTTTTTTTTTCAGCTGGTGGTACAATCTGGAGTCTGAGTCATGCTGTGGGGCTTTTTTTTGTTTGTTTTGGTTTTTTGGTTTGTGGATGATATCATCAATAATAAAAGCTCTGCAACTGGAGCATTGTTGGAAAATTTCATTCCTTTATCTTGTAACTGTGTTGTCTTTCCAATGCTAATTAACAAGCATAGCTAGCAAGGCTAAATGCAAAGTGGTCATTTTAAGAAATGCAAGTATGATTAAAAAAATGACTCTATTTTGCAAGAGGCTGGTACCTCTATACTTAATTACTAATAAACTAACTAGACTTTTAAATACATTGCTAGTCCCAGAGCTACTTTTGTAGCATTGCTTTCAAAAAACATCAAGGCATTAGTATTTCTTTGGGAAACAAAATGCAGAGGATGTGTGCTTTTTCTCAAAAATGAGTAGTGTTGCTTTTCTTGTAACCAGAACATGATGTCTGCACTGACTCTAATTTGTCCTCTTTTTATAGATGGTTAATTTGTATTTGAAAGTTACGTGGCATAATCTTTCATTATGGTGAATGGGGAGTGCTTCATGAAAATGCATCTTGGATGGGATTTTAAGTCTCTTTGAGATTAACTACTGATAGAACTTAATATAAAAATTTATACCTTGACCTGATAATTTTACAACTATTTTTTTTAATGTTTTACTAAAGGAAGTATAAGGGATTCACAGCCATGATGCATTAAGATGAGATGACTTTCTGTCTTACTGGGATTTTTACTATCTTTTGCTTCTATGTGTTTCTATTATGGATGTAATTGAAAGGCAAGCTCTTTTAGTAGATGTGAATTGCTAAGTTGAGTGAGGTGTTGGTGAAAGGACAAATCTCTTTCACTGCAGTAGGTATGGGATACCAGTACTATGTAGAAGTCAGATTACCATTTATTCAGTTATTTTCATAAGAAGATGGCAAAGTGATAATACTTCTTGGCATTTTTCCATGATCTGTAGTATTCTGTACAAAGGCTCTAGTAACATTTGCAGTTTTTGCATGATTCTTACATATGAAGAATATTAATTTTGATCAAATGTGTTTGTTCAGTCTGTTTCACTGACATGCAGGTCTCTCCCAGTTCAGCTGTAACTGGAGTCTTCTTTAACATGTATTTTTTTTATAATACATTTTTTTTTTTATTTCTCTTTCAGGCCTCTGTATCCCAGCAAGATGACCTTTATATATTTGTTCTTCAGACCACTGCAATTGCTCCTTTTGTTTCTCTGGATGTAGGGAGTATAAAAGGCAGATTTAGTGATAATGGTTTCCTCATGACTGAAAAGAAGAAGGTGGTTGTGTTTTATCCTTGGGAACCTACCAGTGTTGAAGAACTAGAAAGCTCATTAATCTTGACCTCTCTGCTGGACATTGTCTGAGAATACTTCATTTCCTTCTAGATAAAGAGTGGAACAGGAGGAAAAAAAAATCAGAAGAATTTGACTGAAGTTAAAGTGACATACACTTTGACCTGGCTGAAGAACATACTGTCTGTTCCTGTCATGTGAATTTTAACTGCTGGTTCAATGTAAAGATACCAACAGCAAAGCTTACATATAATATATGTGGTATATTGAAAGCACATCCATATTTTTTTCTAATTTTACTATGCTGTAAGTGGAAATTCATTTTAAGATAACAGCAAGGTATGCTGGGGCAAGGGAGAAGGACAGGGAGTGAAGCAGGGACTACCTCCAGGAGGCCACTGAGCCACTCCCTGGGCAGGTTGCTAACCATTGGGCTTGTCTATCAGACTTGGTTTGAAATGCAGCAGGGATCTTGCTGGGGTTCCACAAGGATCCTCTCTCCATCCAAACAAATACTAATTTTCTTGCAAAGCAGAATCAGTACCACAGTAGGTGGAGTTTGAAGAAGTTCCACGCCTGATGGCCACCTGTGTTGTAATAAAAGCACCACGTGGGCGATGTTTGCTGCTGGTGTGGCGGGTCTGAAACACGTGTAGGGGGAGCAGCCATGTGTTCCACTGGAGAACTCGGACTAGGGGTTGATTTCTTGCAGTGATCACAGTTTTAATGGGCAGAGAGATGAGCATATTGACTGGTTCTTTGGTGTTAATCAAAACTGATGTACTCCTGAGCAAGAGGAAGAACTTAAAGATGAGAGGGAAATGATAAATGAAAGTTTCTTACAAATGCTTTATTGGGTCACCAAAACAAGTAACTGCGGTTGCATCTGATTCAAAACTAGTCTTAGTTAAAAGAAGACAGGAAAACAATCTAAATATGGACATATATGTACCAGTGTTTATATATAGATTTTGAAAAATAAATAGGGAAAATGACAGTTATGAGTAAAACTTAACAAATGAAGGCATTGACAAAGGAAATTAAAAGTTGTTCTGAGAGGCATCATGGGCCAACAATACCAGAAAAATTCTTTTTTTTTTTTTGGTGTCCTGGAATCAAAGTGGAATCAAAGCAGCAATAGAGTCAATACAAGGTAAGAATGAAAAAATGTGGAGAAAATATGATTAATATGTACTGCTGCAGTGTATTAGGAAAAGGGCAAGTTTGTGGATGTCTTTCTCTTACATTGATGGAGAAATGTCTCTTCCAGCCACATCTAGATAGAATTTAAAAATGGCACTTAATAGTGTTAAATAAATAGAACTTTGGAGGAATCACTTGTTTAAAGACAATCTGGAGGCCTATCTGGAGGTCGGTGATACTTGTTCATCTCAGCATGAGTGAAATTTCAGATATGTATAAAAGAGCTTTTGGATTGCTAGAAGCAAAACCCATTAATATGGATAACTGTGACCTTGTCTAGCCTGTCACAATTTTTAGGGAAAATCATGAAAGAAATTATGTTGTACATAATTAGTAAGTGATGAAGTGGCTATGCAACTAATGTTGAGCAGCACAATTATATAGAACAGCATTCTTTTATATTTTTTCCCTGTTGCTTTCTGCAATTACCAGATTGACATAGCAAGGTTTGGGCAATTTTTAAAATTATTGCAACTTTTGAAGGTCAGAAGCTCCCTAAGGAGTAGGTCCATTCTTTCTCACTGGAAAGCTTTAATTCAGTACTGCGTGCCGTTATGAAAGATTAGCAATTGCTTAAGCCAAATGCTTGAACTCAACATAGAATTTAAAGGGGAAGGTTCTCTTCCATTATTGTCTTAATATCCTTGATATGTTCTTTTAGTTTCCTGGTGTTGTAGCAGGTGTGTATTTATAGAAGCTGTTCTCTCCTTGCAGCAGTGCCTGTACTGTGTGCTTTGGTTAACCATTTCCCCTTGGTACTTTCTCAGTGGCATCCTGTGCTATACTTGGTTACATTGTTCTGCCTTTGTCTCAGATCAGGGCAGGGATAGGAAGGCAGCACTCCTACCCAGCACTCCTATCTTGCCACACATCCATCTTGCCAGCTGAGTGTTGTTGCAGCTACAGCAGCACCTGTACTGCCAGCTCTATCTGATGGGGGTTTGGCAGCAGGAGTGTGGGGAGGAGCATTTGCTAAGTGTCATGGTGCTTGTCCTCAGTGTCATTACATTGGTGGTGGCAGCAGTAGAGGGGACCAGCCTCATCAGTGTTCTTTCAGCGTGCTGCCTTGCAATGTCTTGTTCAAGAACCAGTGAATTTGCTTGTGCTGGTGGCCTTTCTTTGCTCCTGGGCCCCTCTGGGCTGTTCTCCACTGATGGCAAGATCAGCAGCCAGTGTCCCACAGCCATGACAAATGCCCTTCCAGAACAGAACTTGAGAGCAGATTTGGGAAGAACGCTATATGGTTGTACTAGTTTGAAAGCAAACCAGTGAGAGACTCAAAATCAGAACTACAGTTTAATAGAAAAATTAAAAATAAATGTAATAGTACAAAAACACTGACAGAGTCAGGATACAATCTGACACCCTGTTGGGCAGGATGGTGTTAGCAGTCCGATTACATGGTGGCTGCAGTCCTCCTGAAGTGATGGATATGGTTCTGTTGAAGCAGTGATCCTGTAGAAGGGTCTGGTCTTCCTCTGAAAGTCCAGCAGTGGTTATGTAACTCTTGTCTTCTGGGAATCCAGTAGGTAAGAGCTGCATGTGGTTCCAAACCTCAGATTACATCCAGGGGAAAATGCTTGGTTCCTCCCCCTGGGCAAAGCATCTCACAATGGGATGATGTAATTTTATGAGTCATGCAATGAGGCTTGATAGCTCTTTAACAGAAAAATATGTGTCCAGAGAGAGATATCCGGGATGTTTCATGGAAAAGATAAAGAACACTGCCCCACCTGGTTTTAACAGATGGTGATAGAATACTTTTGGTTACATCTCATATTGTAACCTAAGACAATGGTGTTGGCTAATTTGTCTTAAAGCTGTTCTCTGGCTGAGATTTGGCTCTGAACCCATTCTGGGCATGCAGAGGCCATTCTGAGCATTAGAGTGCACCTGTTTCTTTGTACTTTCTGCCACACAGGGAAGACTTACTTTGCTCCAGTTTACTGGAGCATGTCCTTGGAAGCTTTTTCAAGTTCTGCATCTTCTTCAGGAAAGAAGCATGCAAACGTATCTAAAAGTTCCCCTCTAAGTAGGGGTTCATAGTTCTCTGTCAGTCTTTCTTATTACCTGCTGTTTGCATATCTTGTGGCCTGGAAAAATTTTCTGCCTTAGAGGCACATCTTTCTTCAGTACTTTTACTTCTGTTAATTCCATTTTGGTTTTGGAGCTGTGTAGCAGAGACCATTTCAGTGACTTGTAGCAGTGTGAGGAGGAGAGAAATGTGCCAATGAGTTTCTTATTTTCTGTACAGGAGAGCTGGATTTTGAAGCTTACAAGCCAGCCTTTATATTGTCAAAATCACTGATTTCTTTCTTAACCACTTAGGGAACCAGGAACTTATGGTTTGAAATTTTTAGGACAGGTTTCAGTCCAAGAATTGTGTTACATGTGCTTTCCAGTCACATGTTACGTGGTAGCAAAACAAAAGCTCCAATGTCTTTTAATTAATGTGGAAACCCAAAAGTTAAATGAAGAAAGGCCATCTCTGTAAGAAGTATCAGTAGAGACTGTAAGTACCAGAGCTAGTGCTCATCTGCATTGTGCATATGGCAAGGGTGACTAGATGGTTGAAAAATCCTTTAGCAGTTAGGTTTAAATGAGGGTATGGGAAACCTCTGCAGGCTTTGAATAACATACTCCAGCTTGGGTATAAGTGGGACATCAGGCTGCTTCATAACACTGAATAGAGAAAATCAACTCCTTGGTAATTAACTTGCATTGTCTTTTGCTGTAGCTGTAGGAATCTTTTGAAGCCAGCAAAAGTTTGGACTGCACCATTTGCCATTACTATAGAACTGCTTTGTTTCAAGATGTGATCATCCAGAGTATCCAGAAGCTGTGGATGGTGGGTGAGTATTGACCACTGCACCCTGAACTAACAAATGGGCACCACCATTCCTCTCACTTTACTTGGGGGAAGCAAGGAGAGTGGCTCTCTTTTCTAAAATGCATGAAAAAAGCATTTTACTTTCCCAGACAAGGGAGAAGATAGTTCATACACCACCACATGTAGGTAAGATTCTGTCTTGGTTTGAGACAAGTCTAGGAGGAAAATGCTCTGAAATGAACGTCTCCTCTAAAGAAGAGAGGTTTCAGCACTCCTTCCCCCACCAATACGAAAGGAATTTCTTGGAGGAAAGTGAAAAAAACTGTTTATTTAACAAACAAAATGCTTGCAGGGCATGGGGAAGAAATGAACAATTGTTAAAATATTAAACCTCCTGATGTGGAGAGAGCTGGTGGATTTAGAGTTCCCTCCGTAGCTGGCTCGGCCCCTCCCAAAGTCCAAGGCCGGGATGCGGCGTCCCTGCAGCCTCCCTGCTNAGTTCATACACCACCACATGTAGGTAAGATTCTGTCTTGGTTTGAGACAAGTCTAGGAGGAAAATGCTCTGAAATGAACGTCTCCTCTAAAGAAGAGAGGTTTCAGCACTCCTTCCCCCACCAATATGAAAGGAATTTCTTGGAGGAAAGTGAAAAAAACTGTTTATTTAACAAACAAAATGCTTGCAGGGCATGGGGAAGAAATGAACAATTGTTAAAATATTAAACCTCCTGATGTGGAGAGAGATGGTGGATTTAGAGTTCCCTCCATAGCTGGCTTGGCCCCTCCCGAAATCCAAGGCCAGGATGCGGCGTCCCTGCAGCCTCCCTGCCAGTCCATGGGGTCTGATGGTCTGGTTCTCAGATCACAGCCAGGCCAAACAGTCCCAGGAGAAGAAGCCACTCGAGAAGTTACTGGAGAATTGCTGTTACAGGACTGGGAAAACTTCTTGCCTCAGCTAACAAGAAAGAAGCTAGCTAAAAGCAGGAATGCACTCTGGCCTGCTGCAAGCAGAGCCGAGCATCACGGGGGAGTGTGTGCAAGCTTGAACACGAGCTGTGCTGAGGAATTCACCCTGCCCACTTCCCTCAGACCCAGCCTAAAGCTGCAGGGCCCATTTCTGGACATAAAGCAGATGATGGGGGAATACAGTATTGTCATAAAATCACCCCAAGACATATTCTTAGCCTTCCTGCAGAAATCTCAGAATGCTGCCCAGAACTTCCTACTACCAGTGATTTCCCAGTTTGTAAATATATCCCAAGATGATGCCAAGAAACTTCAAGCTGTGGCAGCCAATCTAAAATCAAGGGCAGTCTAACTTTCCATATAATTCATTTTATATCAAATGTAGAGAAGATCTGTAGTGATCTTTGTCACAACTTTTGCTGCATTCCACAAGTTTCTGATGTTTACTACTGCAGTACAGTAGCGAAATAGCAGAGTGAGCTCTACTCCACTGCAAGTGCAGGTTAAGGTTAGAGGTTTCTCCCTGTAAGCCAGGTATAAACAGAAGCTTTCAGGCTGCTTCAGTAGATTCCTGGATTCTTTCTTTATTCCATCACACTTGTTAAATAGGAACAGCAATTCCTGTCTTGTCAAGGTCTAAGGAAAAATCTGTGTGTGAGGTGATCAGATCTGATGATGAGGTCCATGAACATACCTTGATAGTTACCCGACAAAAACACATTTGCTTTAAATGTTTAAGACTTGGCATTCCTTACACTTTCTCTTACTAAGCATCCTTCCTCTGTATGTTATCTTCATCCTCACACCTGCAAGGAGTGTGGATCTCCCATCAGTGCAAGAATTGGTGTATAAGATGGCCACTACTACTAAGGAAAAATGTCAAGCAAAAAGAGTAAAGTTGTGTGTTTTAGCATTTTCTTCAAGCTGCTTGCACTAAACAGGTTTGCTCTGCCAAATGGAACTACACAAGGCACAAATGTCTCCTAGAAGATATCTTGCTGCTTCCTGTAGTGTGTCCTCCCTTGTTGGTGTGTTCTAACTCCTACTCTTGCCTAGTTCTATCATATTGTGTGGCTTGCCTCCAACACATACTTAAAATGCAGAATGGAATGCAGGTAGGAAAAGTTGTCCTGTTACGTAACTCAACTGTAAAAATTTAGTGTTCCATTTTGAATTACTGAGAATACTTTTAAAATTAGTATTTTTCTATCTCTAAACAAAGAGGGAAAAAAATAAAAACAAAAAAAAACCCTTTTAAATAAATATACTGAAACTGAGAAGCTGCCAGACTGCCAAAGCCGTCTGCATTTAAAGCACTTCAATAGACAGGGTCGAGCGGACCTGCTGTGCATGATCACTAACCTGATAAACAGCTGTTATGCAACATCTGGTCATGAAGTGCTTTAAGGAAATACAGATCCAGGTGTCTTCTGGTGGTTTAAATGTAGAATTGGTCAGAACTAAAGCTAAAAGGTTGAATAAACAGCCAGGGTGCCCTGCTGCCCTGCAGGATTGTAGAAACCCCAGTTAAGATCTCTGCCAGCCCCCTGAGCTGTGCTGGAAATTCTGTGGAAGCAGAAGGTGTGTTTTACTTTGACAGCAGGGCTCAAAAAACCCCTCTGCCCCTGGAATATGAGAACCTTTGCCTGTTTCTGTTACTGATGGAAAAAGAAGAGAACACTGGAGAAGTACACTGATTGAACAAAAATCAGTATGTCTTAGACACTGCTTAGATGTGGCTTATACGTACAAGAACTGAAAGAAAGAATGGCATTTTTACTACAACTCATCTTCTCTGGAAGTAATTAACATTCTCAGTAATTCAGCTGGATATTAAATTAGTTCACAAGTTCATTTCCCATAGATTACTTCATTACAGCAACTACTGCTCTAAACGTAACCATTCTCAAGGTTTATCTTGATTTATTTTCTTAGGAGTGCACGCAGGTTACTGAAGACTGAGCTGAGCCAAGAACCTCTCTGTTAGTGCTCCATCTTTGTGCCACAAAAACTGGCTACAAGTGAGTGACAATGATACAATGCTGCTCTTTGCTTTTTCACCATGAGCTCTGATGTCTGTTCTGTTCAGATGGGCCAACATCAGTAACAGTACACTCACCATCTCAGAGTTTATGTCAGACAGAAGAAACACTGCCCATGAGCACAGTTACTGCAGGAGTTTCTAGATAGTTCTCCTTTGGGCTGTCTCGACAGAGATTTGCTGAGACACTAAATAGTTGGTTTCAGTGTAAATGATTCTCTGTTGCCATAATGATGAGAACTAAAACAAGGCAGAGGCTTTAATCCTGAAGCACAGCTGCCCAGCAGTAGCTGATGGTCCTGCTCTCCCACTGTAAAAGATACTTTAGCTTTAAGACAGGTGGCTTGCAACCCTTCATTTATTTTAGTGCTTGGAAATCAGCATGGTGTTGTATTAATGTCTAAAACTGAGATGCAAGTTTTTCAATAACTCTACTTGAAAGGTAATGTAAAAATCACAGCAGGCACAGACAGGAGAATTAATTTTGGGGTTTTATTATAAAAGTAAAATAAAAATAAGCATTTTAAAAGCACACTTTTTCAAAAAGGAGCCGATATAAAAAACTATTTACAAGTAGGAAAATGCCAAACTTGAAAAAAATTTTTGAGTAAGAGGCACCAAAGTTAAGTTAAAATACATTATTTGAAATTTACAAGATTCTTTTAGGATTCTCTTTTTTCTCTGAATTGTCACTGTTGTGATTAAAGTAATAATTTTTCTTTGCCAGCTATTTTACAAGCTGTTTTCATGCAACTGTGCTGCAACAATTATGAAGAGAGCAGCTAGAAACTGTGTCGTCTGATTGCTCTGTGTGCTTAACCTCTTTAGTAAGTAAGTTTGTATTATGCATTAACAATTTCTTTTTCGTCTGTAAAAGAAAATCCTCCCAGACCAGGAAACGTCAGTCAGTCTTTCACAGCATCCAGTCTTGTGTATTAATGGAGCAGTGGAGCCCTGGTTATTGTAAATGGCTTGTAAATGAATACAAATTAAATGTACTTGAGGAAGGAAGCAATGGCTAGGAGTCACATGGGAAAGTTGCCATTGGTTCAGGTTCAGGTGGGATTCTTCCAGTGCACTTTTGGTTCTGAGTTCACTTCCCTCTGGCCAGGATGGCACTGATGTAATTTGAAATGTGCCATTTGTTCCTAACTGCATACTGCTAATTGAACATTACTAGTCAGCTATATAATTGCTCTGACCTGAACTTTCATGTCCATAGCCCAGTGCCATTTTGCCAAGTGTTAGTGAGGACTTGCTGTTCAGAGAGTCTGAGTAAGTGAAACTCAGCTTGCGGAAGGAGGTCTCCACACCACTGTCACATGTACTTTCAGTGTCTTGAAATCTGCTATTGAAGAGCTCACCTGAGGGACAGAGAAAAGGGAAACATTATCATTTGTGTGCCTAAGGAATACAAACCTACAGGGTTGAAGCTCTTCTATAGGCAAGTAACTCTTAACATGAGGTATTCTAATAGGTAAAGCTGTGCTGAATGTTTCCAGGCCACCAAAGCACGTGACATGATGTACTGCTGGCAGAGATCAACTTGCAGTTGGAGCCTGGTGCTCTGCTGACACTAATGCTGTCACTGCACTCTGGTCAGGACTCTGCCTGACTATGGCAGTTGCAGGGCAAAGGGTTCTCTGGTTCTCAGTCACACTCTGTGCAGGTGTACAGCTCCAGGCCCCTAAAACTTTTAATTCATATTATGTCAACTTACAGATTGCTTTTTGAGACAAATACTTGAAGAGTTTTCATCTAGTAAGTGACCCCAAAATACGAACAAGTCACCTGTGAAGGATCCACAGGAGCACCTGACTGGAAGAGGTCAGTATCCGAGCTGAAGGTATGTTGTGGGATCAGTGTGACTAAAGCAGTGGTGGCATCTTAAGAGTTCAGTCTTATTTTTCTAAACAAACATCTTAAACAATGTGATGCCCTCCATTCATGTTGCAAAGGAACAGAACGCCTCTGACCCTTCAAGATGAGTCTAATGGGGCAATATGTGCACAAGCACATTTTTGGGTGGATGTGAAGGTTTATTCCATGACTGACCAAACAGTTTTCTATAGAGAATAAACAATGTTAGACCAGAATGGAGTGACTGTGGTGTTTCTTTTTTCTTTCCAGAAATACCTACAGTATTTTTACATAGGGTTAAAGTTTCCACATTAGGGTACAGGCAGCACTACCAGTGTTTGAACAGGAAAAAAACAAAGGGTTTTGGTACTAGACCTGGCCAGGCAATGACTAAACATCCCTGATGACAAACTTCTCACAATCTCTCTTTTTCTCTTAGTATACTGAGTTCCTTGCCCAAAACCACTGCAGGACCTCCATCACTGAGGATGCTAAGAACTCAACAGGACATAACATGGGAAACCTCATGTAATGTTCCACTGGCCCTGCTCTGAGCAGGTAGTTGGCCAGCAGGACTGCTCGATTCCTGTGTAACCTAAGCTGTCCCAAATTTCTCTGCCTACAGAACACAATGGAAGGAGAAATTTAATACCAAAATCTTACTGAGAAGTTTAGGAGCCCAAAACATTTTTGTTTATCCAGCTATGAGGGGGAAAAAAAGTCAAAAGCTAATGGCACTTGTACATGCCTAGGAGATAATTGCCTATATTCCCAGTACATCCAAGGCATTACCATTAGCAAATGGCAGGTGTCTGGTTTTAGCAAAGGGCAGCAGTATAATGAATACTGTGATGCAGGCATGCTGATTCAAGTGGTCCATTTCCCTCTCTCTTCTAGGCCTAGCAGATATTTATGATGAGAGGGGTCATGATGCAGTAAAATATTTCTGAAACCAGTAAGCAGGTGAAGTAGTGTGTGCAGGAAGGTGTGCAATCATCTATCAGCAGTCCTAGATAGAGAGGGGTGGGAGAAATGAAAAATAGTCTTAAATAAAGCTCATATTTTGCTGTCAATTTTACCTGTCTCTCCATTTGCTAAGGTGAGTGGTGATGATGATGAAAGAGCTTTTGTTGTACTGTCCTCCAGGTTAGACGGTCTGTGTGACATGGACAGTGCTTCCTGAATTATTTCTATGGCTTCTGTGTGATCCATCTGTCTCAATGCAGTGATGAGCTCTTGAACTGTACCACCAGAAACCTGAAAGAGCAGACATCAGATGCTCAGCATAATCCAGGCTGGCTGAAACTGCAGGGCTGCACTGTCTCCCCGTGCAGGAGGACAAGGTTCTCTGCACGTCTCAATGTTCTTTGTAACTTGTTACAGCACATTACCTCATAGTTATCCAGCAGAGTTTTCGATGGGGAAGGGCTCAACCTGAAGGCATTATTAAGTATGCCAAGACCCAGTTTTTGTGCCAGGGTGGACCAGTTTTTGGTCGGATCAGGCACTTCCAATAGTTTGTAAAGCTGCATCTTGGAACTCTCATTCAGCTCTCTCAGATGTCCTGGGGAACAGAGAAGTATGTTAGTTTATTATTTACACAAATCATGCACCCGTTCATTTTTAAGCAGAAACAAAGCCAAACTGAAGACTATTTGAGAGTCCAATCCCAGCATTTACAAATGCCTTGCTGCAATGCTGAAAATGTACTCCTTGTCCTTGAGACCTCTTAAGGGAATCATGCTGTGAGTGCTGTGAAACATTCGGTGAGTGAGGGGGTGGGAGGGCACCTCTTCTCTCTCACCAGCTCAGTTACAAGCTATTGCAGGGCAATGTCTTCTGGCCACTACAGTTTCAGTTCTCAATTACTAGAGGGATATTGTCAAGTCCTTATAGGTGTTACCTTGTGTCAGTAAGTCCTCCAAAACCTCTGCTGACTCATAAGGTTTGCCATTTAAGATGTCATACACCTAAGAGAATACAGTAAAGTCAGTATTTAAGCAGAAACCTGGTTAGTGTCCTTTAAATCTCAGCAGTGTTGTATAAAGCCCTAATTCCATCTGTAAATCAGCATTATTTTCCTCTCCCAGGCTCAGTATGACTCAGGATACTGTAGAAAACCTGTGCTAAACTTTAGCGAGAAATCTTGAGAAGTTAATCTCCCTCTAAGGTAAATAAATAAAGGTAAAGTAAGGTAAAGTTAGTTGCTGTCATCTGGCAGCTATTTTCAAAACACAGAGGAAGCTTTGGCAGTAAATAAACGGCAGAAGCAGTGGCTAAGCAAGGAGCTGCTGCCTGTCTGCAACTAGTCATTTAAAACAAAGCCTGGGTTAGATTTTCACCTAAGGCTGGTACCACTCCCCAGCTCCAGATGATTAGAGATGCTGACTGCTTGTCCTTTACACTCACACCAAACCAAATGCACAGTGATCAGCTTAATCACTGTTTGGGGAGAACACAGGAGGGCATCTTCCCATCATGCACAGGCTGCAATTCTGAAGAACACTCAGCAGAGAAACCCACTGGAAACAGCTAAATACTTTCCCACATTGAAGACTAGTGCAACTACTTCAAGAACTGCCTGGTCATTTCTGTTCAGCAGCATTAGTCTGTAGCTTTCTTCCAGTGCTGATTCATCAGGGGAGTTTTATGGCTGAATTAGCCTAATTTTTGATGGCAAATTAGTTGAATTAATTGAAATAATTGTGGATGCAGTGCAAGGAGCTGGCTGAGAGAGCTGAGCTATTCTTTTTAATTAGGAAAAACCAACAAAATAAAAGAAAAAACAGACCACGTACCTCACAATTGGCTGCCATATCCAGTGGTGTTGTCCCAGGCACAATCCCTTCATCATCATCTTCATCATTTTTCACATCATCTAAATCAAACAGTGGCTCAAAGTTCTCAATGTGAGGATTTGCACCTGAAGAACAAGTGGGAGGGGGAAATCAAAGAAAGGGCTTCAAGTTGCTTCTCAACGATATTTAAAATATGCATTCTATGTATTGAATGGCAAATCAGCTAATTTAGCTACTCCGGCTAAATGATATTTTATATTAAGCTAGCAAGTAGCTCTTTTCATCAATTACATTTAAATGCTGTCACATCTCTGTATAATGCTACTCTCCATTATAAAAAAGGGGGAAAAAAAGACAGGCAGAGTGTTAGGGCCTAAAGAAAGAGCTCTGGTTGCATCAACTGACTTCCAGTCCCATCCTGCCTCACACAGCACAGCACGAATGTGATGAAGTGTTGGTGTGATGCTGCTTTTTAGAGTGTCAGAGAAAGTGGGAGTGTTTTTAGACCAAGCAGACAGCCTCAGCAATGGGAGGCTTGGGTTTCTGTTTCAAAGGAAAAAAATCAGGTTTAAATACAATTGACAAAGTGTTCCAATAAATACTCCAACCTAATTCTTCCACGGTGACAGCAAATAGGAGACACTAACAAGCTCATGCTTCAGTGGTGGGTTTTTTTTTGGCTTTTTGCTTCTAAAGCAGTCCAACACTTATCCCAGAGATATAAAAAGGTCTCTTCTCTACTTTTTCAGCTATAAAAGCTACAAAAGATACTCAAAAAACTTCCCAAAGTCCTCAAGAGATTTTTTTTTTTGACCCACATAATTTTCCTTTCTAGCCATTAGATGGTGCTGAAGAGTGATTAGGATAACACCTCAGAGCAGGACAAGAAATTCAGACCTTCACGCTTCTAACACGACTTCCTCTACCCATTAAAACAAGTTCAGTGGTATGTTCTTTTCTGCTTGCAGCCTTCTAACTTGAATTGTCACTGTGAGAGAACACTCTCCAGCAAAGATCTATTTCCATACCTGCTGCTTTGAGAACTGCTGCCAATTTTGTTGAGCCCCTTCCAGCTGCTATGTGAAGCGGAGTTGTCCCATCATATGTAGTGCTGTCCACATCTGCATCACCCTAAGTTTTTATTGAATGGCAAAAAGAAAAGAAATCTGTACAATGCAGCTGCAGATGCTCATGTCAGCATAAACACTGCTACTGTGCAAGTAAGCACCATTCCCTGCCTGGTTGCATAAAAACTCTAACTGTCACCTGAAAAGAAGGAATTATAAAGTAACTACAACTGTCTGCATGCATATGGTGGTTGTGTGCTCCAGTGTTAGAGCAGGAGGCACAGTGTGTATACCCAAATAGGCCAGGTAGATAAAAGCCACTTTGCATCCCCTGTAAACGTTCTGCCATCTGATTACCCACGGCCTTTGGAGTCTGAGTGGTGTGCACAGAATCCTGCCTTGCTGCTGCTCATCAGAAGAGCAGCCAGGCTGGTGGTACCTCATGCATGAACACTGAGGAAAGCTACCGCAGCCAGCTGGGTGTGTAGAATTCAGGATACCAGGATCGAGGTGTTAGACATCAGAAATATTTACAGATTACACAACTGCATCTCTATGCACATCTCTATACACGTTCTGCTTCACACAGAAGAAGGGATAAAGTTGTTCATGAGTAATTTCAGTGCCTGCCAGGATTACTCAGTACAAATTATACATGGCATATGCAGTCAGGTTGCGGTCACAAACTGAATTCCTCAACTTGGGCAAAAGATTCACCAGCAATGCTGAACAAAACAGTAACATTACCACAGTAACTTTGCCATTATACCCGTTCAAGTAATCTAGCCAATAAACAGGAACCTCCCCTCCGCTTACTTCTGTTTTTCTGAAGCACTCAAGGATTGTCAACAGCTTTTAAATACGTAATTGAAAAGACCTGTGAGAAAGAAATTCTGCCCTTACCTCAAGCAAAAGGCAGCCTGCCAAAGGGATGTTCTCTTGTTCAACAGCCAAATGCAATGCAGTTCGTCCAGATTTTTGTTCCTGAGCGTTGACATTAACTCCAGCAGCAATCAGCTGTTTGAGGCAGGACATGCTATTTGCCATCACCACCATGTGAATTGCACTGAGACCTACACAAAACAAAACCCATCCACCATCATGTGCATTAATATTTTTAAAATTCAAAAATATCAGAGCAATGGGTTTTGAAGTGAGAGACTTGTAAAATGAGTTAGTGTAGGTACCTGAGCAGAAGTAACATATTTTGCCTGCTTATACACTAAATGTTTGGGTTGGAAAGGACCTCAAAGATCATCTAGTTCCACC
Source organism: Vireo altiloquus (assembly GCA_013396875.1). Lineage (NCBI taxonomy): Eukaryota > Metazoa > Chordata > Aves > Passeriformes > Vireonidae > Vireo > Vireo altiloquus. The sequence continues at coordinate 133,736 of VZRF01000318.1, read as the reverse complement.
CCACTCCTGCCGTGGGCAGGGACACCTTTCACCAGACCAAGCTGCTTAAAGCCCCATCCAGCCTGGCCTTGAATCTACTTTCAGGAATGGGGCATCCACAGCTTCTCTGGGCAACTTGTTTCAGCATCTCATCATCCTCACAGTTCCATCTTCACAGTGAGGCACTTCTTCCTTATACCTCATCTAAACCCACCCTCTGTCAGTTTAAAGTCATTCGACCTTATCCTATCCCTACATGTCCTCATAAAACACCTCTCTCCAGCTCTCCTGTAGGTCCCCTTCAGGTACTGGAAGGTGCTGTAAGGTCTCCCCAGAGCCTTTTCTTCTCCAGGCTGAACAGCCCCAGCCTGTCTGCTGAGAGGTGCTCCAGCAGTCTGAGCATCTTCATGACCTCCTCTGGCCCTGCTCCAACAAGCCTGTGTCCTTATTTTTGTTGGGGGACCCAGATCCTAGGGGAGTACTCCAGTTGGAGGCTCAGAATGAAGATAATGGTGTTAATAAATATGTTCTTTGTACATAAACTGGAACTTGAAGAGTCAAAACCATGCAAGAAAAAAAAAAAATCAAGATTACAAGGTGGAACAGAAGGCAGGAACTACAGACCTCACCTAGAGCATCTCTTTGCCTCCAGAGAGTAGCCTTAAAAATAAAATCTGCATCTCACTTCTTAACAAGCAGGTATCCCACACTGGCCCCATCTGCTACTGAACATCTCTTTTAGAAAGTGGTCTGGGGAATAACTAGTGTGTTTTAGTACCATCCTCCTGTAAGGTCACAGTGACCTGACACCTCAACAATACCTGCACCAGAAAGATAATAATAAAGCCTTTTCTTTAAAAACCAACCAATCAACCAAAACTCAACCAAACAAAAAATCCCCTCTCTCTGAGGAACTGAACACAGTTTTTTGAATCCATAATGACAATTTTAGGTCAGATATTTTACAATCTATTAGAGCAGGAGTACTAAACTGAAGTCCCCTGTGCACTGAAAAATGGGAGAACTGTCTCTTTGTGGTTATTTTACAGGCTCTTAATTCTGTATGGTCACAAAGTACCAGATATAAAACCAAATACTAGCCCAGAAACTATTTCTAAGGGGATTTCATTCACTAGACAGGAGGAAACATTTTCGTCTGGGGGATTTTTTTTAAAAAACAGTGGTGGCATAAGGAACAAGACAAACACAGTGCTTGAGGTTCTGTGAGACTGAAGAGAACGTAGAGTGACAAAAATTCAAATCCATGCTGTGTCACGTGACCATTACCAATCTTTCTGTTCTGTATAACCAGAAGACTGACACATCCGTGCCCTCTCATCTGTGCCTGCAGGCAAATAAAAACCAAGAGGAGCATATGCAAAATGGGGAAAATGTTATTTTCAAGGTCTGTATCTACCTGTGTAGAAACATGGTGCTGGCAGGAATTGAGGTGTGTTTGTCTAATAGGTCAGTGTAAAATACAACCATTATCTTTCCATACCTTCACCATTGGGGAGGTTGACCATCGGAGATACCTTCTCATGCTTGAGGAGTAGACTCAGGATCTTGTCATCTCCTTCAGTAGCAGCTAAATGTAAGACAGAATTGCCGTGGCGATCCAGGAGGCTGACATCTGCTCCAGCCTTCAGCAGGTCTTCCACCACCTTTGCTTGCTTTGTGATTACTGCCAGGTGCAGGGGGGTCTGCAGGTGACAGAAGCAAAGCCATGAGAAGATAAGCAACAGCTACGTCACTTCTACAGAAACCTCTGAAACCCATGAATGCTCCTAGAATGAGAAGATGTTACACCACTCCAAAGCCAACAAAAAATAAAAGCTTGCATGTGTGTACATTCTTTTCTACTGGATACTACAAACAGGGTTTCTACTTGCTGGAAATAAAAGCTGCCTTGCCAATGTCAGCAGTTGGACTTTGGGAGGAACAAAGATGTTGCCTACTCTATAAGCCAGGGCACTGACCTGACTATTTGAGCATTGCAGAGCAAGGGACTTGGGAAATGAGATAATCCCTGTGCCCCCCACACACTGTAACCCTGCTTCCAGCAGCCCCATTGCCAAGTTCCTGCCATGGTGGGAGAATATGTGCTTTCCAGGCACTGCTCAGATCTGCCTTTAGCAATGAACCTCATTTAGCAATGCTCTCATTTTGCTCCCGAATCAGATTTGCAGCCATGGGCATAAGAGTTCCTTATCCCTCAAAATGGCTTCACAGAAAAGAAGACAATCCAGCAGTTCTGTGCACTTGTCAAACTGCAGAACAACTGTGCATTTATGCAGTGTGTGTTGAACTAGCTGATCCCATTTGCACATTGCCCATTTTTGTGCATCTGCAGCACTGAGCAACCCTCAGGCCAAGAGGTTTTGGGATCTTCCAAAGGTTGGTTGCATACTGCATTCTTGTCAGTCTTGCTTCTGAGCAGCATCACACAGAACATACTCAGAAATGCATGTGTTTAAACAGCAGGCATTCTAGTGAGCTTTGGAGAATTGTATTTCCAATACTAAAATAATTTAAAATTGAGGAAGATTCCATTTCTAGGTCATTATATTAACAGAGGGCTTAAAAAATAAAGACTAATTCCAGCTCTGCACAATAAGCTTGTGTTAGTCAATAGATCTGTCAACACATTTGCAATTAATTAGTGCATCTATAAGGTATATGTCAGCTATCAGAATATATGTAGAGAAGGAAAATTCTAGCCCAAGCCTGCATTATCTCCCATCACCTCATTAAAGGTTTAAGTTGAAGTTGAAGGTAGGAAGAGCTGTTTAGGTTCTGGTAGTCGGGGATTTATTTCCTTGTAGAGCACAGCTTTGCTTCCTGTTGCTGTTAAACACAGGGCACAGAACTCAATTCAGAATCTTCTGCTTACTTTCAGCAGCCTCAAATTTTAAACTTGCTTTATATGAACATAAAAATGTGAGGAAATCAACCTGTCTGGGACTACCTGTACATAATTAAAACCTGCTTTTACTGTTCACATTAAAACAAATGACACGAGTGTCAGAGTGCTGCTGAACAGTATGCACAATCTCTTTTAAAAAGAGATTCTTTCCCAGGCAGGTTCCCACAGCTCTTTTTAAAACCTGAGTTTCAATACAAACAGGCCAGACCTAAGCTGAGCAGACAGAATTGTGCCTGGCAGTTCTTTTCCTCCTAGGTAAATGAAAAGGGGATGGGCTTTTCTCAGTTACTGTAGAAATGAAAGGGAAATTTTGATGCTCATGTGATGGGCACAAATACAATCTGGGCTGTAGGAAGGGCATAGGTCATTATGGCTTCCACATGTGCCCACAGATATGTGCCTACAGATAACTGATGATGCAGGAACTGACTCATGATTCCAAGTTAACCAGTGTCAGAAAGGGCAGAAGAGCCTGGAGCTGGCACACGGTAATCCATATCTCTGGTTTAGTAACAGAGAAGCCAAATACTGAAGCCATGAAATGAAGAATTTACTCTTTTTAGCCTGTTCCACATTTAACTCATGGAGACATTTCTGTTAATATCAATGAGAGTTATGGACTAAACCATAACTAACTATGACTACCTATATCTAAACCATGAAGAGAAAACATGCTCTCTTTCCTCCACCACTTTCCAATATATCCTTTTTTCTAAACTTGTTTGCATCAGTCTAATCTCTTCCCACAGACAGCAAGTTGTGCAATTTCTTTTTTACTGGCTGAACAATAAGCAACACTTATACCCCCACAACTGCACACCTGATAGAGGTCATTTCTCATGTTAATGATGTCACTGTAATTCAAGTTGGGCATCACTTCCAAGAGGTTTTTCACCAGTTCAGTATGAAGGTGGATAATTGCTAAATGAAGGACACTGAAACAACAAAAAACAGATTAACAAATTCACACTGTTGTCAAATTTATTACAAAATTTTCAAGGCTTTGCTGTAGATCTGACTATATTCTGATGTAAACATTTGACTATTGGAGGCAATAACTCCAGCACTAAGTACCAACACCTAAAATGAATCGCAGCATTAAAAAAAGCAGGTGAGAAGGTAACTGCTTAACCCTGCAATCACAAATGCAAACTAAGGATGGCTTTTGGCCCTCAGTGTACCTTCACTATTCGGCTAATACACAAAATGTGTGGCACAAAACAAGTATTTCAGAAATCATCAGATTCTCTGCTGCTTTGCTTTTTTTTCATATTTTGAATTCTGTGGCAGATAAACACTTCTTACTGTCAAAACCTTCCTGCAGAATTTCCACAGGCCTCTCTGCCACCAAAGCAGATTTTCCCTCAGGGGTTTCCCCACATCTGTGGGTTTTTCTTTGTTTCATTTTCAAACAGAAACATGACTAAGGACTCAGGCCCAATGACTAACAACCACAGGACCTGCAGCAGTGGCCAGAGGCATCATGCCAAAAAAAGCACCTGTTTTGAGACATGAGTGACTGCACAGCAGGACACTTTACTTCTACTGGGTTAATGCAATGGCCCTTCCTGTGCTTTCCTCCAGAGGCAGGTCCCTCACCACCAGCCTGATCGTGCAGCATGGCAGCAGGAAAAAAGCAGGTTGTGAATCCCATCACTCCTGTCCCACAGAGCTCCATTTGCCTTGTTCCCTTGAGATTTCATTTGAAAATCATGCCCTTTGTTTTGAAACATATCCTGCCAAGCGCTTCCTTAGCAGATGCTGGTCAACTTCTAGACTCATCTTTTTGGCAAGTTGCTGCTGACACAAAATATCAACACAGGACATATGGTGTGTCTGTTATGCCACTCCAGAAATACCTGAATAGTCTCAGATTTACACTTTTGTCAGAAAAATAAAAAGAAGTTCCATTCCATTCAGTGCAAGAAGTCATCTTGAAATTGAGACAGAGAGCAGTGAAAACCAGAAGATATTTTATAAAAAGGAAAAAAAATGTACCTTACAAACCAAACTCATCCTTAAAGGGTGTTTCTAATTGATTCTATAGACTGCCACTGGAAGTACCATGGCACCTTGCTTCCTTCAACTCTCCTGTGCTGTTCAAACAGTCCCACCATTACTGGAAAAGCAGTTGTTCCTCTGCTCTGATAGATGCTTTTTATTATGCTCTGTATCATGCTGACATTTTATTTCCAAATCTCACTTCAGAAACACATTTGTTCTTCTACTGCTTTTAGTTCTCTTTCCAGCAGCAAGTATTTTAATTTTACCCTACCATTATACGTGATGCTGCTGATGAGACCATGAAAGGTCAGTTCAATTTCTTAAACATTCCTACATGAAAAAATGCTTTTGAGCACCACTCTAGAGCCATCAGATATCTACAGAGCAGTGGTACTGGTATAAATACAGTCATAGCCAGCATTACTGAGTGTCAGCTGTAAATATACACTCATCACAGATTGCTGGGTTCTGTCTCAAAGCCATAAATAGTTGGCAGCAATATTTTTTTAAAGGCTTACTCAAAAACTTTCTAGTTACCATAGAATTTTAATGATTACAGTGAAAATTGAGGCAATTTATTAATTAATTTTGACCTTTTCCTTCTCCCCCAAGAGAGAGCTGGAAGACAATCACCAAAGCTTCACTTTGTTAAAAAGTTGTGAAGATGTATGACATGCTCACAGAATAAATCCATCTCAGGAGAAAGACAACTTGAGCTTGAGCCTCACATACTTGCAGGTACTTCTTGATTCAGGAAGAAAACAACTATTTATCATCATTCTAATATGTATTTTAATAAGTATTTTAATTGAGTTTAAATGCTCTGCAATTCCAAATCTGAGGAGCACCTTATTGATATTTAAATGCAGGTCCTACTTGCTCAATACTCCTCTAACCTCCTCCCTTTTTTTTTCAAACACAGAAGCTGTGCTGTCCATAGTGCTTGCAGATTTTGTTGCTAGCTCCCACCTTGTTCATATTCCTGCTTATCTCAAAGCAGACATTAGGTTTCCAGTTGGAAAGCAAAGCTAGTAAAGTAGCTCTCTCTGATTGTGCAGTCCTCTGTCTGTAATGTGAGGCCTATTTTCACTCAAAATGGAGTGAAAGCAGTAACCTCTCTCAGAGTAATTGAACAGTGACATACAGGTCTCGGTCACTTGAAATTTTCCTTCTACCTGGACACCTTGAGGCTTATATGGCTTCTACTCTTCAAAACACTACAATTTAAGGGAATGCAGGTGATTGCACAGGGTCTGCCAGCTGAAAAATGAAGATGTGATAGTGTCACTTGCTTATTCAAGAGATTATTCTTGCATATGTTTAGGGACGCTTCTGTTGAATTTCATTTTAAATAACTACCGATCATTAGTTCCTCACAGTACTTCAGTCTGAGTTCCACAGAATCTGCATGGCGGTAGAGGAACAAAGTGGATTTCCACTCCAGCTCACATTAATGAAGAACTGATATGCAAATATTAGCAGCCAAGTCTGCCACAAGCCTCTGTGCAACCCCTTAGAAGACAACACTGCAGTACAGACATAAGAGCAAAATGATGTCCTTTGGTGTCGGTGGGAGAAATGCAGTATGGACCCTCCAGCTATTATTTCTACATCTCCTGGTGAATCTACTACTGGAAGCATCCTATGAAGATTTAAGGACTTGCATGGAATAAGAAGGGCACTTCAGCACCAAGCTGAGGATCGCCATGCACTACGTATGCAAGCACAGCACTTCATGCTCAGTCAAGATTTTAAGTAAAAAAGGGCAAAGAAACTCAAACTCGCACCATGCTCAACATACCCTCAATGACCAGATTACTTTCTGACAGGTATCAATGATTCTGACTGGATCAATGAACTTTATTGGTGTATGTGACTTCTTTGCAAATGGAACAAAAATGCGTCAATCACAGCTGTACCTCTCCCAAAGGGCAGAAAGGAGAGCAGTATTTATTTGATTAGAGCAGTGGTGCCATCAGTGATTGGCATGCATGAAGGACAGAACAAACTGATGACACCATTCTGCCCTCAAACCCATCAGTTTCAACCCAGTAAGTGTAGTGTGGTCAACTCACTTGTCTCCATTATCGTCCTGGACCGCAGTGAGATGGCGCTGAGCTGCCAGCAGCATCTTCACATCTCCAGTCACAGCATAATCGAAGAGAGCGTTGCAGTGACGCCTGGCAAGCTGCATGGCCTTCTCCAGGAACAGAGCATCTGCAACACAAAGTTTTGTCTTTGTCAGCTTGCTTGTTTTTCGTGGAACATGACCTACTTTTGACAGGCATTTGTGCTGTCACAGAAATAATAGTGCAGACCACGAAGCATTATTCACTGCATCACCGAGATGGTTGCTAATTACTTCTGAGAGATAAGGACAGAGGGAAGGAATGCCTTGGCAGAAAAACTAGGTGCATGCTGAGCATTCAGGCAGCAGGAACCCTGAGAACAGTCAAATCTGGAAGCTCCCTCTGGTTTGACTGGCACCAAATTAACAGCACGGATGTGCAGTTGTGTGTAATGAGACAAAAGGAGCAGAACTTGGATCTGGAACTTACAGGTCTGAGTAGTTTTGCCTTGAAGAAGCTGAGGCACAGGAAGCCTAAGTGACCCATCAAATATTGCAGAGAAGCTAACAGAAAAGCTGTGGAATAAATACAGGGCTTTGCACTCCTCCTCCAACTCAAATCACGCAGTCTAACCTGCTTTACTCCTTTAAAGGAGTCTGTTCTCCTGTTTAAAACATTTCACTTTTTACAATGTGTAGTATTTGTATCCTGCTTTTAGAGTTATAAAATGGACAGTCACTGAGATTTCAAAAAGCAGAAGTTGTCATGGTGGGGAGGCAAGAGGGAGAAAGGAGAGAAAAGAAACTCATTTGCGGAAAAAAGTAACTCTAGCTGCTTTGTCAATACTTCTGTGGTTCTGTATCAGCAAGAAACTAGTGAAAATGAAACAGATGAACTCTGAAACTACAGCGTCATTCTGTGAAGCAGTATCTTCTGAAACCAGCCTGTATTTTGAACAGTTTCATGTTTGTATAAAGCCTTGTAAGGTTGGGAATTACTAAGAGCAAACAAGTACAACAGACTATGTCATTTACAGCACACATGGGGAGACAATAGCCAGGATTTCCAGCGACACAAAACCAGGCATTTAGACTGGGTCAGAAGTGTATCCCTGATGAACACGAACAGATCATTCCTGTAAGGCAAAGACTTACTCAGCTATCCATGAAGCTTATTGTTCTGGCCAGTACATCCCTGTGGCTGCTGTGCTATATGCCTGGGCTCATAGATTTATACTTGCTATTTACCTCTCAACACTAAGTATGTTATATTCAGGGTAAAGGGTGTTAAGCAATTCAGTCTTTTCTTCTTATACACATTTCCAGAGGTCAAAGAACTCGATGTTGAAACTCCCTGGTTTTCCATATCAAACACACAGGAAAGATATCCTTCAAAATATTACAAGCATCTTTTTAGTCTAATACCAAAATGATCTGGTCTGCAGTAGCTATGGAGCCTGTTCTTCTGCACCAATTCTTTGTATAATCTGGAGCTAGAAATTGCCCCCTTTCATGCCATTAAAATAGATTTAAAAAAAAGAAACACTCAACTTCCTGCCTACAGAGTTCATTGCTTGGAAAACAGGTAAACAATTCGGACCCCTCCTTCACGACAGCTAAATGGACATTATTATTTCTTCATATCATTTCAGCACAAGATTTTGTTCTCTGAACTGGTCACAGGATTTATCACAACCAAAACTGCAAATAGCAGGTTGCTTCAGCTTTTCTCAAGAGCACCATCTGTTCTCAGATCACAAGAAGCTACACCTTAGAGGTGTTTACAACTACAGCCCATCTACTGTGCCACTTTGGATTCCTAAGCCGCAGCTTCTAGTGCTGTTAATAGCAAGTGTCAGACAGGGCTGACACACACAGGGTAATGTGTCCTCTCCCTGATCCAGGGGATAACAAAAGTGGTCTAGATCATGCTGCACTTGCTAAAAACCAAACTCAAAAAATTCCTTCCTGCTCAATTCCTACCACTACCATGTCTTTCTAGTCCAGCTATTATTGTTGTTTTCATTTTAGTCTAAGCATGATAACTCAAATCCTTTAAAAAAGTGTCTGTCAACTGTTTAAAAAAAAACAATCCAGGAAATGCATGTCTTGCTGTCTGGGAAGGAGTGATCTGTAGTCTTTATATATTTTAGAACGCTGCTGCAAAACCAGTTCTGTTGACTACCCTTGCCTTCCTCCTTTTGTTTTGTTGCCTGAAATCAAAAGACAAAACCCCCTTGCAACAGTATTTAAATGGTAAGATAAAAAAGCAGGTCTTTATCAGAAGCTTCCAGGTGCATCCATAGTTACAGGCTAGGGGCACACCCGATAACGGATTTCTACAGATTTTTTTTGTGTTTAACAAATTATCATATCTTAACAAACATTGTCCAATTAGAAGAGCAGTTGGTTAGGTAATTTTTCCCCCAGGTACTGCCCTACTGGAGTTGGTCCAGGGCTTCTTTGCCCCACTTCTTGTTATGTCTTCTAAGATTCTGACTGGAAAACAAAATGCTCTTCTATACTTGAAAATAAGACTAAACAGTATTTCAGCAGTGTGTTAGAAGGTTAGCTTATTACTCTAAAATCTAAGAGAAAGGGTAGGAAAAATACCAGGAACTGTATAACGACATATTGATGGTCTACAAAGCTACAAATATATGAAAAATACATAGAAAGCAAAAATTTTTAGGCATCAGTTTGATGCATAACACTTTGCTACCCAACAGCAATTTTACTCTGTATTTGCCAAATGGAAATTTGGCAAATTTACATTTTAAATTCAAACCTTTAATGCTACTTTGAACGAAATTTAACTGTGTTGCAGGGAGGAACTACTGCTACAGTCATCCTAATATCCAATAACTCATCCACTAAAGTCTCTGAAATATCAAAAACCAAGTCAACTGCTGAGTTTTATTCCATCTGCATTCCCTGCTTGCAGCGTTCCTTCCTCGCACAAATTTATTAAAAAGCAGTGTTAAACATGCCCAGCAGGCAAAGCTGTCTCATCTCCTGGCATGACAAGCAGAAGCTCAAGTGCCCAGTGGCAGTGCAAAGGTGGAAGATTACCTACAAAACTAGATATGGAGAGGTGTAGAAAAGATGTGGCCCTATTTTGAGGGCCTGGTCTACAAATCACTCCGTGTTCATAGACTGATGATCAGAAGGCTTTATTTATAGATAGATAAGTAGATAGATATTAATAAAAAGATGATTGAGAGAGAGAGAGATCAGCAGCTTCTACCAGCAGGTCCGGGAGCTGCGATCCTCATCATGTCTCTCTCGTCTGTGTCCAGCACCAGCATGGAATTCACAACAAGAACAGAGAGGAGATCTTTGATTGGTACAGGCAAACACCTTACCATAAACATTTCTCTTATTTACATTCTTTTCTCCTGGGAACTGCAGAAGTTCCCCTTTAGAAATGGAGTTACTATTACAATTGAAGACAGGTTAGAAAGAAATTGCTTTTTCCAGCTTGTCTCTGAGATTTCTCAAAAACCTACTGCCAAGTCATGACTACAGGGAGGCACCTTAGATCTGGGAGAATGGAATCCCTCCTGTTTCCTCCAGGAGGCATTACCACGTTGTGGTAAATGCAGACATTTTTGGAGTTTACAGACCTTTAATACTTGCTTTGTCCTTACTGCAGTTTGATTTACCCTAAATACATTTACTTGTTCACTTACCCTGCCACCTGCAATCTGCTTCGCTTACTTCAGTTTTACAGGAAGAAACAGAATCCTCCTTCTCCTCATTAACAGCAGACATTCTGCACTCAGTCCTCTCCACGGTTTCCACCTTCACATCTTGTTTCATGTCCCATTTGTCACTTTGTTTATCAGAGTTCTTCTTCTCTTGTTCAGCTGTGCAATTTGATAGACCTTCTAACAAAAAGCAGACTCATTAGTGTCCAGTACTGTAGCTTTTTTTAATACAGGTGATAAAACTCAACTAGACAAAACCAAACCCTGAAAAATCAGTACAAAAATCTACTTTAACGTAAAACTTATCACTAAACCCATTAATCACAATATTCCAGATGCCAACACACATGGACAGACATAGTGATGTGACTTGCTCTAAAGTGATGTTAAGTTTTTGACAGCCTCTACATTAAAAATAAACTTTTATATATTACAACAGATTTACCTCTCTTTTTATGGTAGAAGAATGTAAGTCTGAAGTATTCGCATGAAATCTGGCAGAATTACTCAGATAAACTTTTTTTTTCCTGACAGCAAGTTCATCCCCGAGACTCTGGAAGTATCTATGGAGTACTTAACATATACATCTGAAATTACCTTCCTATTTTAGGAAGCCAAGATTGTCTTTATTATTAACTTAATCTTTTCCATTGATTTCTCTGGGCAGTAGCAGACTGTGGCAACAAAGGAAGATAGATTTTTGGTGGTCTAGTCCTTGGGTCACTCTGTAATCAGCCCATTCAAGCAAGCAAAAGGGCTGTTGCTTGAAACAATTCACTGAATACAGAAGCCACATGGAGGGGTTTTGGTGGCTCCTTCTCAGGACTGCACAGTAAAAAGGAACTACACTAGGAGTGGAAAAAAGAGAAGCAGGGCAGTATAATCTGCACAAAACCCCTCTGCTGCCAGAGGTTCAAGAAGAAGCCTTCCCCAGCACACTTAGCAAGACCTGCCTGACACTTTGGCTCATACAGTAGAAGAAAATACAGGTCAAACTCAATTCAGTTGTTGGAAGAAATAGATTTCTGCTGTTACCATGTTTCATGCCAGCACTGGACTTTGTTGTGCCAGGGTGGAAGTGCATCCCTCCAAAAGCAGAGTACCCGTATGAAGGAAAACTGAACCCTAAAGAAAGGAAAAGGATTAAGAATTAACAGAATTATATCCTAAAGCAATGAGAACACTGAACCTAAAGAAGTGAATTTTTGTTTTCTGCATATCTTCTGCTTTATTCCATGCAATAAATTTTCCAGGCTAAAGGTGAGCTCTCCCCTACCCCTTCAAAAATCCAAAGAAATTACAAGTGGTTGGCTAATGACACTCTCTATCCCAACATCCATAAGACCACACAAATGTAGTATCACTACGTCTTTCTTTTAAAACTCAACTGAGACATCACAAGCAGCCTCTGTGCTTTTGAATCCTTGTGATTACAACAGATTTGTACTCTGGTGTTATGCTATACATGTGCTGCTAGCAACACATGTAGCAATTTGCAAACTGCTGCCCTATTCCCTGCTCTAAAAAAAGGGTTGTGGTTCAGATGACATTTGCTGACCTGTAGGTTTTTAATGCTCTGCTGCAAGAACCAAAGTAATGCTCCTATGATTCTGCATATCAGATATACTCTGACTTCAAGAGACAGAACACAGTAGAAAATTTACTAAATAGTATCCCCAATTTTTTAGTAGCTCTTTGCACTAACAGGGTTTATTTGCCAAATTCCCCTCAAAGTGTAAGAAATAATTAAGAACCTGTTTAATTTAGGCATCCAAAATAATAGTTAACTAAGCTGTCTCATAAATTTCAGTGTCTCCAAGACCCTAGGAAGCAACAAAGCTTCCAAAGTGGGAAGGCACAGGGGATGATGAAGTGTTTGGAGTAAGGAGATGCTTGACTGAATTGAGTAACACTATAATAAAGGCAACAAAGTCAAGTCTTAATTGCCTAAGAGGAGACAAAATCCTCTTTACATTTTAAAAATGAGTATAAACGTCTGTCCTGCTCTCACAGTAGAACCCTCTTCCCTCTTTGCCCAAAACTGCTGCCTTACCAGAGCCAGCACCACCACCTGCCCCTCCATACATGCCACCACCTCCAGCGCCACCGCCTCCACCATAGCCATCAGAGAAGTTTGGCATGAGCTTCTGTCGCTTCCTTTGCACTTCTTCTTTATCTGGGATAGAAGGAACAGAGAGAGCAGGGAGTCAGCCCTGCTGCTGGCCAGGCACAGTGCAGGGTGTGCATACAGAAAGCACCACTACAGTTACCAGTTTATAAAGGAAAATGCAGAGTGAGGCAGAACTCTGAGAGTCAACTTTCCTCAAGCTCCAAAGAGCAGAAAACCTCTGTATGTACCGCAGCAGTGAGAATTCCTCTGAGAAACAAGCCAGGGGCCAAGTCCCCAGTCAGACCAGCAGCATTGCTTGGGCCTGCAGCATGGCCTCCTCAGCTGTGTCCGTGCCCTGTGCTCAGACTCAGGGGACACATGTGGAGATGTCTTGGGGGGCTCAGAGCTTCCTCCAAAAGTGCCTCATGTACTTACAGCCCTGGAGATCGTGGTCCCAAATTTCTTCAATGAGTAAGCCAAGTGATGAATCAGCACAAGTGCTCCAAATCAAAAATTTGTTCAAGAAAATTTGCCTTTGGGGAATATAAGCACAGGCTCTTCTTCCAAGCAAATCTACTTCAGAAATGGAGCCTTATCAGAGGATCATAAGGGACTTTAGAGTTTCAACAGTGCAGAGTACCTGCAGTGCCCTTTGAATTTCTGTTTAAGGGATGGCAAGAAATGGTGAAAACTGTGCTTGCTTGAAATGGTTTACTTAAAACATCGTAACAGCCACTAGAACAAAGGCAACTTACTTTCAGGCAAAGATATATTACTGTCAAACCATGCTATGTAGCACTAGAAAAAAAAAAGCCTAAACTTATAGTGTAAGCAGAAAATAAGACTTAGTCCCCCTGGAAAGCAAATCGCAAAGATTTAAAAGGACTATCCCAATGACTGGGGAAAGTGAAAATGTCATGGTAAGAGCTACAAAAATAGGGAGACAAACATTACACAGGTTAAAATCCAGTAAAACTGTTGGGAAAAGAAAAAAATATAATTTTTTATTAAATCATCTAGTAGTTTTCAATATGACATATGACAAAAAGAAATTTCATGCACAGGCACATCAGTCAGTGCATCAGATGACACAGCTGAATACATCAGACAGTGCACTGACAAATCCACGTGCATTGTTTCCAGGTACATATTATGTCTAAGTATGTATGCATGCACACATCAGGCATACTCACACTGATGAGGAGAGAAAACTCTAGAGAGCAATCTAGTCAAAGACACAAAAAAATCCACATATGTGTCTCTGAGTTTGTGGGAACATTTGCAACAAGGGAAAAATATAGTTTTTAAATGATAATTTCATTATTAGGTTGTATATGAAAATGAAAATGCACATAACAATGTTGAGCTAGTTTTACTTGCTTAAGAGACACATAAAAGAAGTTTGCTTCAAATCTGGCAACTTTGCTCTACAGTTGTACACTTCGCTTCCCTTAACACTTGTGCAAGAGGTTCCTGAAACCATTACCAAGAAGAAATCCTCTGGCACCTCTGGAAGCTTTTGTGAATTCCTGCTTCCTGATTTTTATTCTTACAGTTGTGAAGTAGACTCGCTTGGACCACTACCCTCCCCAGCTGTGCTGAGCCTCTCACCACTAATGCACATGTATTTCAGAGATTTTGACAGGGAATTGATTTCAACACGGCTCTACCTTAGGCACAGAAAAATGTCAAGATTAGAACTCAGTAATGTAACCTGCAGGCAGGTAAACTGCTAAGCAGAAAGATAATCTTAATACAATGAAACACCAATTATGACTTGGGCCTCAAGGCATTTTCATATCATCAACATTATTGGTATTTAGAACCGTGACTGCCAATGCCATTCCCGTCAAACATTTCAAATGCAGACTTCAAAGGGCACAGATCTGCTGGTTAAACTTCTTTTCACTAATAATTTAGGAAGCAGATCCAATACCAACTATTCTACTTCTGCTAAGCTACTAAAATTTTAAACACAAGAGATTGAAACAGCACTTTCCCATCTCTCACAAGAAATGTCTTGGGCTTGCTTAACTAGTACAGGCAATTGGAAAATTCAGAAACATTAGTGATATTGGTGTGATGGTAAGAGGTGAGAACTACAAAATAAGTACTTTTTCCACCAGGCACCAAATAGGCTGTGGTTTAGGGTTTCATCTGAAAATACTGACAGTAAAATCTCCTCAGGTATTATTTGGCAGAAACTCAGAGGAAGAGAGTGCCATCTACTGTATGGACAGGCATGTGTGCACATAGGGAACCTGCAAGGAACAAGCTCCACTCGGAAAACATGCATGGATTTACTGCCTACCAGTCCTACACCACCACCTACGAAATGCATTATAAAGCTACCACACTGCATACAGACTCTGCCCAAAACAAGCAGGCAAATATATTTTCTAAAAATAACAGCTAAAACCAAAAATTCCTCATCCAACCAGTCCTATCTTATTAAAAACATTCCTAGGGACCCTATAGTTTCCCTTCCCAATTGGTAAAACAGGTTTAATGAGTTACCTTTGATTTCTGGATAGTAGAGAAAAGGCTTTGGTTCACTTGTTTCTAGGTCAGATTTCCTACGCAGTTGTACAAATACAGATGCTGGCTTTGTGATATTGACATCTCGGTACTTGGGTGTTTTGAACACAATAGCAAACTGTGAAGGAAACAAAGATAAGAGCATCTATCACAGAGTATGGCTTTTGACAACTTGGCTTTTACATCTGAATTATTTTGTAGGTGTTGGTTTATGGCTTGGGAGGCAAAAGTTCAGAACAAAGGGCTGTTACAACAATAAACTTCCATTTTAGTTTTCAGTTTCACTTTTGAAGTTGACTCCTAAAGGCTTTTGGGAAAGACAGAACTGGCATGCTAAGTGCCACCACATCCCGTATGTCAGTACTGCCCTGCTTGTCTCCTCATCTGTTCAGCATCTCTTCTGTGGCTTTCTCAGTGTGTTCATAGGAGCTCTCAGAGCTGTTTATATATCCCATCCAAATTTACAGAGGTGCATGTTAAAGCAATAGGGCTTTCTCCCAATCTCCTTGCACTGTATTCCTAGTTACCTAACAGATGTCTTTAAAGAACTGTTAAAGTTTTCATTATTATTATTGGAAAGTAACCAACCAAAGAAGAGGTCAGTACAGGATACAGATGCTTTTACCTAATTTACTAACTATAATATAATCTCATTTTACAGAGATGGGAGAATCATTAATTAGAAATGCTCTATTACTTACCTGTCTATGTACATCTGTAGGAGAAAAATCTCCAAAGCCTTCCCACATACCACCATTCTCATCCTCTTCATAGAAACGTATCTGAATATCATCTGCAAAGAATGAAAGAAACACTCTGGGATGCTTGTGCATTTGTTTAACCTTTGGCTGTGGTTATTTCAGATAAAAATCAACATGGTTACTTTTTGGCTGGATGACAATACTACAATAAATACATCAATTACCTCTGTCTGTTCTATGAAAACAGCAGAAATAACCCATTTTTGATATCAAGTTTCAATCAGCCTAATTCTAATGACTTCACTGAAGTTTCTATTTACTGAGCTGTAAAAAGAGAACTAGGTTCACATCATCTTCCTATTCTAGGGTTGTAAAACATTCCAGAGGAGCCTTATTTGGAACGAACATGTAAGGACGGGAGAACTTGACGCGCGAAATGTAGAAACCACCCTCTCTCCTCCAACAGTTTCAGTTCAAAAAACTGTAGCAAAACCTGAAGTGCCACAGGTCAGGTTCCGCTTGCTGCTGGCAGAGTGCCACAGTGGAGCTGCAGCTCAGCGATACTGCGGGTGTGAGTGAGCAGCAGGGATCCTTCACCCTCCAAATAGCACAGCCAGAAACACAGCATTTGGCTTCTGCTCCTCTAAACAAACTTTCTTTCAGTCTCCTTGTATTTATTTATTTATATTTTTAGGAAAAGCATCACACTAGTAAATTCCTTCCACAGGACTCTCGGTGAGAAAAAGCTACAAAAAGCCTATTCTCTCTTAGGGCAAGTGATGCAGGACATGCTTCTGTAGCAGACAGACTGCTTCCCCTGGTCCACCACCTGCTAGTCTCAAGACTCTGAACCACCACTTCCAGTCCTGCAGTCCTGCATGCTTAACTTCCTTCAGGCAGGAGGTTTCTGAAGGCAGTGAGGTCAGGGGAAACCCCAATCTGGCTGAGGGGAAACCCCACCTCAGGGCTTCCACTGAGTCAGACATTTATTTATTTATTTTGTGCGTAAGAGTTATGTTTTATCTCAGTCCTTCTGATGGCAGAGGGTAGATGCACTATTGAAGGAAAATAGTTCTTTCAAAGTCCCTAAAAGCCCCCAAAGCTTTCTATTTTCCCTAAGTGGTATAAGGGCATTTACAAGAAAGAGAGATGGAAAAGGACAACCTGTATCAACAGAAAATGTCACTGTGGTTTTAACAACATGTTCAGGGACTGATTCCAAACAGATGAGAACAGGGCACCCACTCTACCATGTAATCTGCACCAGGGTGTCCCAAGTACTACCTGTATCCGAAAAATACAAAGGATCTCCCTCGCTCCCATCTTTTTTTTTACTTAGCCCAAATATAACCAACCACATTTAATTATTATCTTCCAATACAAAAACAAAGTATCCTAACCCACACTGCCAAATTCTGACATGTTCAAAGCCCTGAGCAGAGAAAATGAACCTGTGACAAGTATCTGTTTACAATGAGTAACCTCTGCCATAAGCATATAAAAATGAAGTTATTAGCAGCAGTGCTGAACACATTAAGCTCCCATCTATGGCTAACAGAGAATGCTCAGACTTACTCTTTACAATCAGGAACTTAATGATAAATCAGAAACTTTAGAATAATTTGGAGCAGGTATTAGTTAACGGAGTCAAACATCAGCCAGTACCCACCACCCCCCAAAATTCCAGAACATGGGCAAGGGTAGAAACTTGAGAAGAACAAAGATGATCACGTGGTCTCTGTGGAAGCAAGAGAAGCTGAATTTGCTTTGCAGACTATTCTGATTTATTAAATCTCTGGACTGCTGGCTTGACTTCCAGAAAGGCTGAGTGCTTACAAATCCTGCTGCACTATCAGAGTGAGAGAACACTAAAGACAGCACAGCAGGCCTCATGTGTACTCCACATGAACACCCTGGTGTGCCTCACAATACTCGTGACTCTTACCTTTCTGAACCTTGTCACACAGCAGGTAAATCTCTTCCCCTCCTGTCACACACCCTGCTGTTCTGTCCATTCTTACGATTTTTAGGTTGGAGGCATTGGGAGCTTCTATTGAAAGGGAAGATTAAAAAACACCTTCATAACAGATTTAGATTAAAAAAACCAACCAAGCACAATACACAGAAATGCAATAGAAAAACAAGCCTCCAATACAAACTACCTGAATATGTTAGGTTTTTTTTAAAACACTAATAAATCAAGGGCTTTTCATATGAAAGATCTCGTGTCTTCTAAGCTTTGACTAAACTGTGAACTACAAAATAAGGTCCTGGCCACTTCAGCACAATTACTGCACTAGCAAAGTAATCCAGCAGTGAACTGCATCCAGGACCTTGCACTAGTACTCATTTTATGACAACAGGGCCATATGAGAGAATGTAATTTTTTCTTCCCTGCTTTCTGACATAATGGCACTCTCGAGAGCTGTCTCCTGTTTCTCACTATCTACAGTGCTTTGCTTTCCACTGTGGCTTACTGAAAGCATGTCAGGTTTTGGCCAGTACCCTGGACTGTGATAAAAAAGCCCATGTCCACAGATCCTAGTAGAGGCATCAAGAGACAACTATTGGTCCTCAACACAGAACTATCTTCTGATAAGTGAAAGCAGCTGTGACAGGCAAGTTATGGTACCATGAGTTATGTCTGTTCTGTGAAGGAGGCTTGAATGGTGCCAATGAAGTATTCAAAAATCCCCAAACAAAACCCAAGTAAAATCTTCTGAAATTAGCAATCAAGAATTCACCTTGGGAGATCAGAAACTAGAAACTGACATCTGTGGAGCAACTTAGAACAGCAGAAACACAAATACAAAATGTCCCCTTTGTCTAGGACAGAATTTTTGACATCACTACATTTCCCAATTAACAGCAAGGCGCAGACTATAGTAGGATAGTTGCATTTAATACCTTTTGATCTAGACTTTGTCCTTAAAAAGCAATGATATAGACACAACTAGTGCACAAAGGAAAAAAAAAAGGTACTTTTTCTGAGTCATTACAGAATGACTATCACGAACATGGGAATCCACAGTCTCAGGAAGGAAAACTCAGGCAGCAGAAAGGGTTCAAGCAAGATGAGTCAGTATAATTTAAGAGCACAGGGAAAGCATGAAGTGAAAAAATTCTCTTAGAAAAAAGACAAATAGAGGGATGTTCTAAAAAATACTGACAGATCTAAAGGAAATGGATTGAGAACTGTGGTTATCTTTTAAAATGCGGACAAGCAGATGGTCTGCAAAAGGTGTCAAATTCTCAACAAAGATAGAAGCAAAGTAATTTTTTTCCTCACATCTCATGTGACAACACTTTGTCACAGAAAGCAATGGAAAACTGCAAAATTCAAGCCCTTCTTACGGATATAACAAGAATTTACAAAATCCTCATAACAGAAGTGGCAGGATTAAACATGCTAACAGCAAAATAAAATCTTCCTCTATGGCTTACGTCACCATCTATTAAAACTCCGAATGATACCACATGTACTTGGGCAGACATGGGGCTAATTATCCATGGGCTACTTACTTGTTATTCATCAAACACCAGGCAGGCGGGGCTAGATGAGTCTGTGTACAGCAGTATCTACCTGTCATTTCTGTGTGTACAAAAGCATGCCCCTTATTAAAAAAGAAATTAAAGCCAAATATACTTACTGCTGTCATATATTGCATCAGATATAACAGGATCGAGTTTCCGTGTGAAGCTGCCGTTGCTGTCAGGGAGAAAGGCTGTGAACATGAGCCGCACCACGCTGAGATCCATCTCCTTGGTCTGCTGTATGGCTGCCTGGCGGATGATTTCTCTCTCTCGTTCTGGAATTGACAGTCAGAGGGATTAACACAAGGGGTAGGCACCCCTAACGAAACAGAAACAAACATCCAAAGGCATGGATAGTGAGGAAATGTCTTCTTTTGCATTTAGCATCCATCGGGTTTCCCCTTTCTAGGCAGAGAGGGGCAGCTATTCAAATTATACTGTGTTCACCCTGCAGTTTGTGCATCAGATCTTATTTAAGGTAAGTTATAGAATTAACAGATAGAAAATTACTATTTTCTCCTCTCACTTTATAAAGGTCGTGAAAAGAACGAAAGCCATCACTAAGGACACCAGAACTCCTGGTGTTAAGAGGGATAAAAAGAAAGCTGGCCCCTCAATACACAGTACCTGAAAGCAACACAGACCGCAGGTTTCACAGGGATATGGGTGAAATGTAGCTGAATGAAACAGTGTTCTAAAAGGAGGTCCCTAAGCTAATTAAGGGTATCACTTGCTGCAGTAATGCAAAATTACTCTATTTAACAGTTTATCAAACAGCCTAAGAGCAATTGAATATAGGTGCAGAGGTGGGTGCAGGCAGCTGTGGAAGGAAGTTTCTCTATTCTCATGTATGTGTTAACAGCAGACTCGTTACAGATTCCCAAAAACATGGCAACAATACACCACCTCTTAAAAGCACATAGACATTGGCTGTTGTCCTATGCAAGGTCTTTTTCTGGCTAAGAATCTATGTTTTCAGAAGCTCAGCCTGTTTTTAGTAAAAGATCAATTAAAAGCAGGCCATCATTTCTACATACCAGTTAGCTGCCTGTCTCCACATCCTTCTGCCTGCAGATAGCCGAGTTCTGGGTGCACCAGGAGTCCTGGGTTGTATCCCTTCTTGCAAGCATCTATCATGCGTGTTTCCAGAGTTTCAAACACCTTCTTCTTCGTGACATGAAGTATTCCAAGATTTGCAAACCTGCCAAATTTTGATGGAGGGAAGTATTTTCTTAATGCTTTAGGCCAGACCTGCAGCAGGAAGCCTTTCTCTTACCAGAGGCAGCTACACAACCCAAGTCTACAAAAGGACACTGCATGCTTACTTAGAAACTGTAAGTGTTTGAGGGAAAATGTCCGTCAAGAAAAATTCAGCCAAGATCACAAAGTGTGTAAAACATCCACCACTACATGACAGCAGTCGTATGGGTGCACTTTCTGATGGCATAAGTAGTAACCTGCCAGGTTTCAGACTTCCACTGTGAAAGCAATTTACAAAACACTGGAAAATCTGGTAGTCACACTTTGTTTGCTGCGTCTTGGCAATGACATTATTATGTCATTCTGTATGTCTGTTAAGCAGAGTATGCTCTATCTGTTCAAAATGGTTTGGAGAGCAAGCTAAGAAGCTGAAAACAGTGCAATATTTTCCAAAGAAAATGTTTTAAGCAAGGCTCTGGCCATTCTGCAAGACACTTTGGGTATCTATTTGAATGAAAAATTCCATAATACAAGTTCTGCTTTTGTAAAAATCTCCTGGCACATTTAAAAATCAATTAGATCTGGAAGTACGAAAACAAGACAATAACTCAATTTTCATGTGGGTCAAGTGAGGACAGGAAAGTTGTTTCTAAACATCTGATGAAAAACAAGACAGGTTAGAAAATGAGCCAAATTTTTCAAGATGAAAAGGAGCATTTGAAATAAAGCTATTTAAATTGTTGTGCGCGGTAAAGTCAGTGCACTGGGCTTGGACATCAAAAGTTGCACTTTAAAAGAATCTCTCTCTCCCAACCTTCTCAGCTTTTTAAACTTCATCATCTTCACCAACAAAGACATTCTTGAGATCACAGAACTAAAACTCACAGCCAGCATGAAACCTGATCTAAGCCTGAAAACATGGTTGGGAGCTTCAGTTCCATTTACCGATATAAACAATTATTCTTTCAAATTAAACAAGAGCAGACCAACTACAATTTCACTCCAGCCTTGCTGCTTTAAACTTTAAAAGTCTGACTTATGCAGTATTTTCATGTTTATACATGTCTTGCATTAATTTCAAATTTACTAATCCTATTTTCTTAATCCTTCTCATTACATTCCTGTTGACAGGTTTCAATAAAAGTAAAATATTGATCAAAATGGTAACACTATATTTAGTCCCTTCTCTGACCAAAACTACTTACATTTTAAAGAATGGACTTACACTACAAATTTGCACTGCATACCAAGAGATTAAAATTCTACTAATTCTAAGGAAAAATTTAAACTTACTGAGCTTGCTTAGGACAAATTCTACAAAGGTGAACAAAAACCCCATTAAATTTTCTATTTATGACACAAAGAGAACAGAGATCAGAGTGTGAAGACAAGTGCTCCACAGAGCTGTCTCTTCAGGAGTATTTTTGGATTGCTTTTTACAGTGTTGATGCTTCCCCCACAGCTGAGGTTTACAGAGGAGTCCCCAGACTCACCCTACAACCATGTCCTTAGGTCCTGCATTAACCGTGCACACTCCGTCTTCGCAGAATTTACCCACCAAGCTGTGAGCGTGTAAGTGGACGTATTTCCCATTAGTCACTAACTGGACAATTACTTTTGCAGGTCCAACATAGTTGCAGATCTGTAAATAAACATAAAAAATGCGGAATAGTTTGCATACTGTTTTTTTGAAATGGAACAAGTAATGATTCCAGTTGAGTATTTTCTGTCAGCTAAGTACAATCAAGTTTATATAGGAGAAAAGTGTATGCATTTCTTCTTGAAATACAAATGGCAAACTAACTGTACCAGATCATCACTTTCTTTTCCAATTAAATTTGACATAGAAATGGTAGAAGTACTGACCAAAAAATCTAAAGGAAAGACTCATCTGTTTCCTAAAATATGAATCTCAGATTTACATTTGGGCATTGCCCACATTGCCCTCCCTAAGTTTCAATCAGTACATTGAATTCACAATAAACATTGTTACATTGTTAAGCAGCATAGAGAAAATGTATGTATTAAACTAAAAACCCTGCATTGTTTTGCCCAATTCAAAAAGACTAAAATTTTTTTTTAAACATTATGGTTGTTTTAAAACATTCTGGCCTCATTACAACAACTCTTCAGGTAGAGATTTTACAGGGAATAAATTCTACATTAACAGGCATTTTGTTAGTTCAATATACTTCATCAACACATACTACCCAGTCCTGTAAATATCTCCCTTAAATGTACACAAGGATATATAAAAAAATTCCCACCTAGGATTTTGCTGGACTAGAACTATGATAAACTGTGTGCTTTCTTTCATATACCCAATTCTGAAAGCCTACAAGGCTTTTTTTCTCCTTCCCATACATTTTTAACAGCTTTTAATAAAACCATCATGTCAAACAATGCCTCAAAAACACATCTAAAATTACTAATAACATACCATACTGGTAAGTTATTTGCTTTACATATATTATTTAGAACTTTATTTTCTTTCCTCACTCCAAGGTAGCAATACTCCAAGGCAGTTATGGGTTATGCACCACTTTCAAATTATGCTGAACATAAAATTACCCCATTTTTTAAGAAGCAAACATTACCTTCCCTTCCAATTTACTTAATTAACCCTTTTATCAATGCTGGGCTTTTCCCCCTCCTCCTCTAATTTTTCTTCTAATTTGCCTTGGGCAAAGTTCTTTGTATTACAGCAGCTTATAGATCTAATCAACCATGGTATTAAAGGATCACGATAAACTTTAAAGTGATGAATCAGTGATGAACTGAATATTTAAGGCTATATTGTAGATAAAATGCTGATACCGAGGGATTGCCTCCATTTCACCACATTACTGAGTCCTGCTAGCTTCCTTCACTCCAGTTAACCCCTCTCTTGAACCCATTCCATCACAGCTGGAACACTTTGCATATGTACAGTGCGTGCCCTCCCACCCTTCCTATTCACAGCTGAAAGCAAAAAAAAAATCCCAACTATGAAAAAGTTGTTCCAGGAGGAGCAGGTGTGCAAAAGCCCTCTCATTACCCACTCCTGCTAGTTAACTGTGTAACACTGCAGGAATGTGCATTTTACAAGTGGCAGTTTCTAAAATACAAGGCTCATGCTTCCCTCTTATTTCCACATTGAAATCTCTTCTGGACTGAAACAATAGAGAGATGCAGAATAATCACTGCTGCACTATTTCTGTCATTTACCAGCAGGGAGAAAATTCCTATGTACCTTTCACAAAGTCACCTGAAAATAAAAACGACTGTGTTTGGTGCTACAGTATGGCACCAGCACTGCTACAACTAACTTTCCAAAAAGGTACCTTTAAAAAAAGTCTTTTCATTTTACCCCTCAGTGAACAAGCCCTTCCCTACTACAAAGCTCCCCAGCACATCTGTAGTGCTATATTCACTATGAGTAACATCGATGTTCTAGCATCACATCAGAAAAGTTCAAGACAATCCTTCATCAGCTGTAGAAACCACAGTGAAACTGGAGGCAGGAGTGCTGCACGTCAAGGACTTTCCAGCCTCTGAAAGCAGAACACACAACTGCAGAGGTAACCAGATTGCAATCTCCCCCTGTTACTCAGCTCAGCATGATCTTTGCAGTCACTCTCTCTCAGGGGAAAAACAAAAGGGCTCTTAAAAAGTAATACCTTATGTAGGTCATAAGGCAAGAAAGGACTATTTTTGTCTTCCAGTCTGATGCCCTATGCTGCAAAGGGGACAGAGTGTCTCTGAACCATCTTCCACCTCTACTACTTAAGAGACTTTCCTTTGATTTTGGGTCATTCCAGGTAACTTGGTGACTAAGAGAGTAGTCTGAGTGGTTAAATATCCTTATGTACCATAAATTAAGCCTGAAACAACTTTTCAATGCCCTTGAATCATGCTACAATTTCAGAATAATTGTAAATTTATTCTGGCACTAAGGTATACAAGTAATTATCAGCTTTTGCATAGGAACTTAAGAAGCACCGTCAAAGGCCTGAAAAGGTAGAAGGTCTGTTACAGTGCTGAATGGGGTTTATGGTTTTGACACAAAAACATAGACTCAGCACAAGGGGGAGATAGCATGTGGGTGTGGTATGGCTCAAAATCAGAGTTGTGATCCAAAAAATGGCTACTGAACTCCAAATTAAAGGTGAGGGGGGGAAAAAAAACCCCAAGAAGTTCCTGGGCAGAGTATAGCTGTAATACTTGATCACATCCTATACTGAAGCAGCCTTCAATTGATCTGATAAAGTTAAAAAGCTGCAGGTTTTCATTTATCTGCTGTTTTTGTTTGAGAGATTTGTCTGAAAGATTAAAAGGACCCTGTGAACTCGAAACTGAGTCAATTTCAAAACAAGAGTAGAAAGTTTTTTCAGTTATTTCATGTTGTCCTGCAGTTCAGACCCCAGCCAATTTTTATACGTTCCAAAACTTTAAAAAAACTTTATAAGAACATTTTCATACTTCAAAGATGTTTTTTCCAGTTACTCTTATAAGCAAGAAATGGAACTAACTGGTCAACAACAGGAGCAAATGATGGAAAAGA
Source organism: Vireo altiloquus (assembly GCA_013396875.1). Lineage (NCBI taxonomy): Eukaryota > Metazoa > Chordata > Aves > Passeriformes > Vireonidae > Vireo > Vireo altiloquus. Next base: position 108,423 of record VZRF01000318.1, on the reverse strand, counting down.
TCACGTCAAACCTACAACACCAGCAGTTATGAAAACACTTATTTCTCTTTCCAATCCCTGTTATAGCAACTACAGCCCTGCCTAATCTTCAGAGTGGGACTACTGCTCTCCTTGATACACACATACAAGAAGTGTTCCACAGATGAGGCATCACTCTTTATCAACAGCCTGTTTTTACACAGCAGTATCACTTTTTTTTTCACTTGCTAATTAAAATATTTCAGATGCCTATACAAATTGTATAGGCAACTGAATACTTACTTAATAGACTTAGGAAAAAGCAATGTAAAGTAATTTAAACCAATGGGAGCTGAAGATCTTCTGATCCTCTGACTGTGAGGTCACTCTAATGACAAAAATACAGAGCTAAGTGCTCTGCTTTACAAGCCCAACTAAAGGGATTCAGTGCCGCCTATTCGGCCAAATCAACCATACCAGTAAAAAGCTCAAATCTCACTGAAGTTAGCTTCGGCTGAATTTGGTTCAGTACAGATTTTTAAGAACTGTAAAGATTTATAACAAAAAAAAAAGTCTGCTTGTTCTTGTCTCACGTTTATTCCTTAAATCAGCTGTTAGGTGATTTTTTTATTCGTAACCAGCAATGTATATCACCCTACAATTTAATTCCTATGGGAAGGGGAAGCAAATAAATATGCTCCTTTTGTCACCACAGCTTTGTCACCACAAAGTAACTTGACTAATTTTCCATAAATTCTCTATCTGAACTCAAAGTAAATGTGCTGAAACCCCTGATTTCAACAAGAACTCTTATCTCCAGACTTATACTCCAGAGGTATACTCCCCAGAACATGACTGGCTGGGCAGTTCTGTTGGTGTGCCTGGGTTCAGGGCTGCAGCTTTGATTCACAAGCCGAAGTGCACCATGCCCAAACTCTTCTGCAGAGAGATGGTGCTCTTTAGCTCGGGCACACCTCTGAACTCCGGGCTGGGGCTCATTTACATACAGCTCACAGAGAACATCCAACTAGAGACTGCAGCCACCCACACAGATTTGCCCCCAAGGAGATGAAAATTCAGGACATTTCCTTCACTTCACTGTTTTCGGCAAATCCTTGTCACAGCTAAAACTGGATCAAGCAGTTCAGTGTAAAACATGCATCTGCCGACACTAACAGCAGTATGCAAGATCAGGACACACATGGTAAATGTCTAAGACGAGTCGAAATTTTCTACGCAAGTTTTCTCACATTTTTTCAAATATTTAAAACCCAAGAAAATTATAAATAAAAAAATTTAGATAGTTAAGTATGCTGGTGGCAATATTAGACTTCCCTGTTTTATCTTTTCTTTTAATACTACTGATTGCTTTTTCCCGTGGTCAAAAAGGTAATGATGAATAAGCAGTTCAGCTTTGATTTCAACTGTTCCAGACAGTAAAATTTTCCAGTGTTGTGTGTGGATGAAAAATGAAATTTAAATGAAGAATTTTAGGTTGCAATCACGGAACATAAGTTCTTTGTAACATATTCATTATCTACAACTTCTCTGCTCTCCGTAATGGCATGCAAAGTCATATAGAATCCTCTGGATATGCAAGATGTTTTCTACATATTAGGATTACTGTTAGCAAAGACAGGGCTAAAAAAAGGAACATAATCCCATAAATCATTAAGATAAATTAATCTCATTTTTGATATTGTAGAAGAATATATATTGTTATCTAGACTCCATTTGTCAGGAGTGTTCTGTTAAATAAGAGGTTTTACATCAATTCCACCTTGCTGGCCAGTGCAGATTTGTCTCAAGTATAAAGTCTAGCATGGCAGAAAGGCTACACTAACTCCTGACCTACACCATCTACTAATATACTGTACAGGAAGAGGTTAAATACGTAATTAAATACCAAAACATCTTGCTTAGAGGCATAGCAAAGTCTTCAACACTGCAGCCTTTACAGGAGAGATATGTCTTGATGTGATCCACCTTAGTTACAAGTTAGTGACAGTGCAGGGAGAAAAAAAAAAACAAGTGAAATTGAACAGTCCACATTATGCAAGAGGTCACATCACATAAGTGTTTCTTTTTGCCTTCAATCCATAATCCTATGAAAACAGAGTAGGGAGACAAAGTTTTTCAGTGCACTGAAGATGTCTATTTGTCAGGACATCCCATGGTAGCTACTGGTAAATTTTAAGAGAGTTGGCCAAGCAAAAAGCAGATTCCAATGTGAGCTGCACTCATCACACCATGGCCAAGGGTTTAAAGATCTGTCACAAAAGCTCCTTTTTTACAGTACAGTCAAAGCTCATGCTACTGTTCTTTCACTGCACTGTGATCAACCAATGTAGGTTTAATAGTGAAAACACTGCCACAATAGTAAAAAAACAAACAAACAAACAAGTCAAATTAAAACAAAAACACTCAATACTACAAAAAAATTGCAATTTTCAATTGTGCTCCCCTGAGTTACGACAAAGGGAGCACATTCTGACAAAACACAGAAGAGACTTACAGGAAAAGGTGTGAAACACTTCTGTCTTTACTGGCACAACTTGAATCAAGAACAGGCACTAACAAGCAATGGCCTTGAGGAACTTACTTGTGTTCCCTTGCCAGCCTCTCCCAGCAGGTGTTGCCATGTGGGGATTTGTACTAGACAAAAAAGCCCAGATGCACACAGTAGGATAGCAGGGAGGGGAAGAGATGTGTGTGTGTAAGCTCTAGATGAAATTAAAAAGTGATGATCAATGAAATTAGAAAGTTTGATGGAAAGCCAAAGAACACTCTGCTTTCTAGTTTACTCAAGAATTTCCATTTCCTGTATAACTCCTTGTCATGCTACTGTGTGACCTTTCACACCTTTATAAAGTATCACTTGTATTATTATCATCACAGATTGGATTGGAATCCAGAGATCTGGCTCAATTGAAGTAAATTATTTTATATCTGAACATACCAGTGAATTTCATTCATTGGTTCATCACTACTGTTAAAATGGGAAAGAGAAAAGCAAGAAGATTATTTGCCTGGGCTAGTAATTTTTCATAGGAGTTTTGCAAGGCTATATGAAATCAGCTTTCCCAACTTCTTCTCAGTTCACAAGACCAACAGCCTAGGCTACCTCAGCCAGTGCTTTTTATTTTCCATTACGTTATGCTTATACTGATTCATTAGGAGATGCAACTGTTCCAAACTCCAGCCTTTCCCAAGAACTGCAGATAAACTCCACACATACTGAGGAGAACAATGAGTGGCACACATCAAGGCAGAGGCTTTACTGCTCGCCACTCTTCCCTCCCCTTCTTTTCCCCATAAAGGAGACGAGAATCAGAATACACTAAGAAATAACATTAGAATTAGAATACATTAACCCTGCTCCTCATGAGAATCTGTAGTGCAACAGTTCAAAGATGTAATGCAATAAGAAGATCAAGGTTTTGTTTTTAACTTAAACTTGCATTTAAGTTAAAAAGAACACTGAAAAGACACAGTGTAGCTTTTCCAGACTTCCACAGGAAAAAAATTTTGCTGCAAGAACCATAGGCAAAGACATTTCTCCAATCTCAGAATGATTAATCACTTTTCTAATCTTCATACTGTGCCTCCATAGAACATTTCTGTGATTAACATATTTCAATTTTTTTCTGAGAGGGAAAATAAATCCCACAAAAAAGTTCAATGAGCACCTGAACATAACACTGTTCCTATTAAAATAAGAAGTTCTACGTTGACTTTAAAGGAATTAAGTTCTTAAGAATGGAGTACCCTAGAGATACTGAATAAGGAGTAACATGAACAGAAACAAAAGAAAAACTTGGTAAATAGCATTCTAGAGTGTCTAAAGCAGACTCATACTGTGCAATAGAAACGGAGCAATTGAGCAGCCCAAGCCTTGCTAAAACTGCCCCGCAAGAAGAGTTCCATTAGTCTGCACAATGGTAATGAGGTGGTAGGTGCAGGAAAGTTACTGCTCAACTGCTGGCAGATAAAAACGGTGCCAAAATAAACCCACACATCTGAGGACAACTTTATTTTCAAAATCAATTACGCTTCAAAAGTTGGGATTGAAATGTAGTCTGTCTTGAGCAACTTCACACAAATTTATGTTGCTATGCAATATGATGACACTTGCATTGACTTGACAAAATTAATGCTTTATGTCCTTACTTTGACCTGAGGGTATGATTTTTTGTTCTTTTCACTAGAGGCCCCAGGAAGTCCACCGTGCGAAGGCCCTTCACATACGTATCGGAAACGAAATCCTCTCTGTGGAATAAAGTAAAAGAAACTTGAAAGCTGGTCAAAAACAAAACCAAAAGAGAAATAACGCACACAAACGTGAACATGCACACATGCAAACAAGACTCACCCAAATGGAAAAGTTACAATTGTTCATCCCTGAAATGTTGAGTGCTGGTTAACAAAGCACCCGTGAACTGCAGCCCTGCAGAACCTGTTCTATTCTCACTTTAACACACAGCAGCAACCTCATTTTTTTCTTTCAGTTTGAAAGAGTGATTTATTTTTACTCTTAAAATAGGATAAAAATTCACATGTAGAGAATGCAAGAGCAGATACTCTCTCCCAAGATTGCTGCTAGATAGACAAAATTGAAGCAAATAAAAAGGAAGTCCAAAGCATCACAGGGATGAAATAGAAACACTTCTTCCTTCTGGGGAAAGTGTATGAAAGCTGTATCTCCAAGTGAAATCCAGAAACAGCACAAAAGCTTCAGGAGACTCTGGCTGGTTTTCATCTCAGCTACATAAATAGACATCTGCATATACTTTAGAGAACTGTAGGATATTGACAACCAGTCTAGCACACAGCTCTCCATCAACTCCATGGATGAACATCACCTTCATTTTACATAGTAATCTATAAGGCACAAAAGATGCAACTCTTAAGCAAAGGTGTCTGGTAATTCTAACTCTACCTCTACTTAACAATATATTTCATGCGGTTCTCAAATTTGCTTTCAGATCTACTCTCCAGTCCTGAAATTTCTGGCAAAATCCTCATCTTATACTGGGCTCCCAGTGTCTGTTCAAATAGCACCAGTTAGTGTTGCAGCTTTTTTCAAGAATAATTCAGCTTCTTTCTAGTAGTAGACAACTCTGAATTTGAAGTCTGTATTAGCTGAAAGTGAACGACATGCCTTAAAGTTACTCTATAAGCAGTAACTTCAATACCTATCTCACTAAAGTCTTTTCAGGTTAAAAACTTGTTTCCCAGGCAAATGTTATATTTTGTAAGTTTTATTTGGACACTGACCAGTTGCCTTCCTACGGTGAACTGAGTGACCCAGAGTACTGTGACTGAAGCACCCACCTAACAATGAACTTGAACTCAAGCTGTCCAAACAGAAAAGCAACCTCTGCAAAAGGCAAAGCAACCTCTGCAGTCAGGACACATCACTCTGCTGATGGATCACGCTGTTATAAAGCACTGCCTAGCTTGCCACATGGGTAATCCACAAGAGGAACCATTTGCTGAGAAGTCACACGTGGAAACAATGGTTTCTCCTTATGGACTGTGCACTGCAGGCCCCACCATGCAGAGACATGGCCTGATTTGGGATGAACTTAAAACAATGAGGAAGAGGCAGCATATTCTTCCAAGAATACACAGTACATTTAGGACCATGATGAAGAGTCCTGTTCCTGGAGGGATGCTCAAGAACAAAAATGTCTCTAGTGTGTGGTTTAAACCAATGCTCTCTCCCGCCTCCTGCCAGGAAGACTGGATTGCACTAAGCTTCTGCAGAAGACCAACAGGAGGATGGGACAGCTCTTAGCCCCTGTCTTCCCCTGTTTACTGAACAGCTGTGTAAGGTAGGATTTTATGCAATTCATTGGGACAGACAGGAAAGGCACCTCCATACTGCAACAGCTTCAGGAGCAATCCTTGTAATTGCTGGTGCTGCCAGCCAAAGGGGAACAATACCCAGGCACACTTCAGGGCAATCTTTACCCAACAATTACTTTGTACATCAGTTGCATGAAAACTAACCAGTGCATTGCAAAGCCTTCTCTGCTGTCAGAGGAGCATAGGTCAGTGTTTGCTACATAATACAGAAAAAGTTACATTCAAGTACTTATCTTCATTTTTCTTGGATTATTCAAAACAGACAACCATAACAAAAGGAATCTCAAAGGACAACTGCATTTCTTTACAACAACAAAATGTAAGTCACAAGTTTCTGTAACTTGGGAATTAAGCATTTTTATTTTTAACTTGTGTTTCAAAAACCATGAAAAAAATCCTAAAAATCTTTCATTAGTTTGACGTACTAGTTTATATTTCCAAATACTGGAGTACTGTAACAGCCACTTCTAAGATGAAAAGTTTATACTTAGCAAGGTATGTTTTTAAAACCCTTAGGGTTTTTTATATTATGACACTTCCAGAGAGAGACAAAGATGAAAACAGACCAAAACAGGAAACAATTTAAGTACAAAAGTAAGAGTTAAAACAGCTCATGTTCAAGTGCCACATTTGTCCTGAGAGCTCAGCCCTTTCTGTACTCTTTTTTAATTCATAAGTCTATACAAAGCTGGATGTAGTAATATAGCTACCTTAAATATTTTCCAAATGTAGTCTTGTTCTTACCTGTTTTGGCTGTTCTATGATTTGAAGATATGGTCCATCTGCTAACATAAAAGAAATAAAGAAAAGTATTAACAGAAATTATATTTCTATTACTATAAATAATATAAAAGTTGTAGGGGTAAGATTATGTCCTCAAATGACTTACAAAATTTTTGAAATCATCTAAGTCTCATCAGAACTTAAATTTCAATGAATTATTAAATCACTTGTCAGTCTGTCATTTCCAACTAAAGACCAGTGGAATAAGAGAGGAGGATTAAATCAAAAAGGTTAATTTTAGCTCAGAGAGCCTAAATGGGCAATTGATCACTCAGTTAAAACTTGCAATAGCGCACAAGAACGGGATCCTTCCCCTGCCACTGACAAGTAGTCTGGCTTCTTGAGCTAAGGTTAACTTTTGTATTTAAACCCCTGGGGCTCTGCAGACTACACTCACCAGCTTTTGACCCTGGGGCTTCCTACTCAATAGGTGCTTTTGAAAGTCAAGAGACAGCCAATGGAAGCTCTGAAGCATGGGAATACAGGAGGAATTCAAGCTGTCTCAACATGCCCCAACAGTCAGAACTGCTTTAAAAAAATCCTGGAATTGAGAAGACTAAACAATTTACATTCTTTTAATAATTTCAGATACACTTTTAAATACAGTGTTCTGCTGGGTCTCTAAAAACACTGAATACACTCAATTTGACTACAAATACATACTCTATACTGAGATCCATCTTGAGCATGGTGCCAACACATAGGATTATGTTCTACTAAAATTCTATTTGTGTTTTTGAAAGAAGGCTTGATTAAAAAACTTTCAGTCTCCTATAGTGGCTAACTTCATACTATAAACGTCACGCGAAATTCACCAGTTTAAATAGCTTTTTGAACAGGCCCTAAATCCAGTGAGAACTGACTGCCACCAGAATTAAGCATTCACCCCCTGATCAAAGCTTAGCTCCAACTTCGATCATTTAGATTATCTACAGCAAGAAGGAAAGCTCTCTGGGTGGATGGCTGTGAAATACCTCTTAAAATGCAAGCCTCTCCCGAGTCTCAAAACAGTTCCAAGAGCTAATTGTTTCTCTTGCTGAGTAGTCAAGATGATTTGTATTTCAATGCTAAAAGATCAGTTGTTTTCAAAGTAGACCCCAAATGACAGCTTCACTGTGAATACCTACGTAATATTTTTCCAGCCATATTCCTGTTGGAATTCTGTATCATCACTTCTACTGTTAAAGGTATTAATGCTAAGGAATCAAGCACAGGTCTCAACTGAACAAGCTTCTCTCAACATGCAAGTTTTAATAAATACACAACAGATGAAATTAGTGTTCTGCTGCTGCAGTTAGCTGACCCAGCAACTGAACTAACTTCAAGTCAAAGTTATATTGCAAATGTCAGTCAACAATTTCACATTTAAAGATAAATTATTTTACAAGTCCATCATATGTACTTTTCTTTTAAAAAGTAAACAGTGCTACTTGAACGCATGAAAAACAATTGTCTCAAGACCATATACACATCATCCTGCATTACAAAGCAGGAAAAACAGTTTGAACTTCAGGACCTTTAAAAGATGTAAAGTAATATTTAGCTTTGGCTTTGTGTTTCGGTTTTTGCCTGTAATGGAGTGAAGAAGAGCTGAGTTGGGTTTAAGCAATATATCAGCACTTAAATTTAAGACCTCTCTTCACAAACCTCTAACCCTCCTTAAGCTTTAGGCAACTGAAAATCTATACTTTCACAATCCAGAAGCCACGTATTTTCTGGGTGTTGGCAGAAATAATGCACCTAAAATACAACTGTGCGTAGTTCAACTTTCAACCAAGCCTCCAGGGCATGATCTGACAAATAACTGTTCTTTGGCTCTTCTCCTCTTAGGAATTCATTTTCAAGGCGTACACATGGGGTTAGCATTAAATACTATTGCTTTCTCTCAAACACGAGCCAGAAAAGGAAGTGTTCTTAGCCAATGGCTAGGTGGCTGCAGAAGTCCCCCAAGACACACCTGACTCAAGTTCCAACTTTTCCTCAGCATAAGGAAATTCCAGCTCCTAAGAGAGGCATATACACTGTCTTGGCACATCGGAAAACTAAGGGAAAAGGCTTCATACCACTGAAATGCCTTGACCTTGCATGGCACTTGTAAAAACTCAGGAGAATTGAAAACTTAGGACTGTGGTTATTCTGACCTCTTGGAAAAAAAGCTTATGGAAAGCATACAAATGTGCTGATTAAAAAATGAAAATATTTCATATATGAGCACTAGAAAAGTGCAAAAAAGATGCAGTGTAAATGCACAAAGCCAAATTAGATGTCTGTTATTCCACATTATACAAATAATATAGCAACTTATTTAAAACAGTTTTTTGAGGTATTATTTTAACCTTTGGGTTCTATGACTAAAGATTTTCCATTGTTTTTTTTTTTATCTGTGACTAAGTAATTCTCTGGTATAGCATCTGAATCAGACCCAAGTATCAGTACAGAGAAGGCATTCCAATGCAAAGCACTTAATTGTATCCAAAATGCTACTATAAAATAAACCAGCAATGTTCAAGAGAACACCCAGGCATAAATGGCATATTATTTTGATTATAAGAAGAATTTTTACTTAGTGAAAGGTCTCACTGTTTTATAGCTGTTTTCACTGAACTCTGAATACTTCCCAGAGGCACATTACACAGTCTGACATTGGCTATGGTTCCTCCTTTCTCTCATCCTTTCCCACGGGGAAAGAAAACACATTTAGTGTTTTGCACACGGAAGTTTTTAATATTTTGTGTTATTAGTAGGTGTGTCTAGTCTAAGCAGGCAAAGAGCAGGAACCTGAAGATGAACACCTTGTAAGAGGAACCAACAATGATGAGATTTGTGAAGATCCTTTGTTCCAGCCTGGAAGATGCTCGCTTCAAATTCTCATTTAACGAGCAACCCCCTTTTTAATGTTCAACAGCCACAAGAAGGAACTCTGCTTAACGCATAGCTCACGTTCTACTTTTGCCCTCAGAGAGGCTGAAGGACACAGTCAGGGAGCTGCCTCTACACATGGTTGCCAAGAGCCAAGTTTTGACAGGAGCGCTCCTCACACTTTGCCTGGCACTGCTACAGCTGGGAGGCCAAGAACTGCAACTACAATGTGTGGTCCTCCAGCCTGGAGGGGCTTTGGTGCAGACTGACGCATCCTGGCCGTGCCTCAGGGCTTCTTTTTCTGTCTTCTCGCCTCGGTTGCCACAGACGGACTCGCATCCCGCTCCAGCCTGAGTCACAGTCCCACTTCCCCACGTCTTCTTCAACTGCCAGTTTCTTCATTTTCCTTCCTGCCTGAGTCAGAGGCCCTCCTGCCCCTCGACACTCCCACCACTTACATTCTTTCTTCCTCTTGACAGGCCTCACCCTACACACACACACTTCCAAAGGAGCACCCATCTTAGACTCCTTCTTGATTCCTTCTTCCCACCATAGCAAAATTAAGGAAATAAGGGTCTCTGAGGTTGGTGGGATATCCCTGCAAGCCTGGCAGCTCTGTTGGACTAGTGGGGTCCTGTATCTGACAGCTTTCCTAGTACCTAAACACATTCAATTTAACCTGCAATGACCAGTGGACAAGTCTCCTCCCTCCTGTCCTCTCTGTTGGTGGGTGTCCCAGAAGGCACCTCACCCTTGTCACTGCTATTTTGCTCTGTGGACATGGATGGAAATGCTTGTAGCCTCTAGGTTTTGATTGTTAAATCCCACACCAACTCTCTTGTGTCCATCCTGGCAGTGGTACCTTGCTGCTAAAAGCTCTAGACTGGAGATCTAGAGCCTTATCCTTCCTGAAGGCCTGTTGTAGTATTTGCATGTCCTTCCCCTTGGGGATTCCCCTGCACAGGAATATTCTCTGGAATCCCAGCTCTTCAGTGTTCAAAGCATGATGTTTAAAGCAAGCAGCACATGGGACTTTGCTTAACTTGTCCCCTCAGTTGACTCAGTCCTCTCAATGCTTATTTCATTTTACTCTTTACACCTTCACCCTTCAGTTCACTCTTCCAAACACAAGCACAGACAATCTAGAAAGAACACCAGAAATGGTATGAAAGTCTGCCCAAGCTCCTGAGGATAGGGCCACTGCTATGGAACAGGGAAAATGAACACTCATCTTTTTTTTGCTGGTGGTCTGGCTTCCTTGAACCTCTAACATTATCTCTCTCTGAAAAAATATGAAATAAATTTTTTTAAGTGCCTTTTTTTTCTCTCTATGACCTTCTCATTTTTTCATAGCAAGTGTCACACAGGGTTGGACAGAGGAGGTTAAAGAAATAGCAGAAAATTAATTTAAGCAGCCTCCAGGCAATAGTGTTCAGCTCCTGATGGCTCTGCTTCAACTTTGAAGTTTTAAAAACACACCACCCTAATGCCAAGAGCTAGTTACACCAGAGCCTCTCAAAGCCAAAACAACTATGGAGTTTCCAAACCCACCTCTAACTGGCACATGTTACATGGTTGTAGACAGCCTTGCACCATCATGAGGGAGTAAGAAACATCCAAAATTACAAACTGCTTAGCTCGGAGCTCTGCCTCTTCCTCTCCAATGTAAGGCATTACTTTGTCTCTCCACTACAGAGTGGACATCCCACTGACGTGCACCTGCTTTTACTCTGCCTAAATCCATGCTGTGAATAACGCTCTGTCCATCCCCAATGCCACTGAGGATCAGTACCTAACCTACCTAACCAAAGGCAGGATACTTCCCAGCAAGCCAGAGGCTGATTTCATGAGGTACTTGCTTTCGCTGCTCGTAAAACTTGAACCAAACAACTACTACAGCTTTAGAGCCAAAATAACAAAAAAGCTTAATTTTTATTTAAAACAGACATACGAGAGAGTAAAACAACACGCAAAGGCACTTGGGCGCTGACAATGATGTTGAGAAAATCCATGTCCTAACATCTCAAAGGTTTTCTACTATTATTGTAAATAGTAATGTAACAGCAGAACATCTATCACCAGAAAGTCCCCAAATTCCCCAGCTATTTGTTGACTCAGCCATGCTGGCACAACATGGCAATCCACGGTTGTACATTAAACTTGTCTGCCGATGTAATAGGTCTGACACTGTGCATTTATGGAGGCACAGATTGAAAGATATATGCACCACAGCCAAATCATGAGGAACAATTAATGTCTTTGGTTCTTTCTGCCTTAATCATCCAACCGTCCTAGACAAAAATCCTTTTTAGAACCTTTATTTCACTCTCTCCATATCTCAGCTGGAAGTACTTCTGAAAAATCCCACATGACTTTTTTAACTGACCTTGCTGAGTAGAAATCAATCATTAGTCCCTGCTTGAAAACTACTAAAATAGAATATAAAAATTATTGTATTATCTTTTAACTGAAGAGCTAGTCCACAGTAACAACCCAGCATAGTTTCAAGCAGGGGAGTAAGTAAGCATTATTGGGATACTGCTCAAGAAAAAAAGGACTGTGGCATCATCAGATGCTGTTGAGATGATCAACCTTTCCTAAATCTTATGATTAACTTTTTGTTTGAGATAATCTCAAATCCAGGATCCTTTATTGAATCCCATTTTGTGCACAAGGAACTTGCCACCTATGGTGCAGTAGCAGACAAGAGCAGTGGCAATTATAAAAAGAGACCTTCTTTCTATGCAATTTTGCAAATGAAGGACAGAGCTAGACTTAGCCCAGTAAGAGTTTTCTGTGACTACAGAATTCAGTGAATCCTTGACTCCCTGACATGGTTTTGAAAACAGCTGTTTTCTACCTTAGACCAGGACATATTTATCTGAAAATTAGTTTTATATATCTGAATAATTTGTATGGAATGAATCTGGCATGAAGAATACAGAGTAAGCTTAAAGGGTACATGTAAAAGAACTAATTTTAGGGCAATTTCAATAACCTTATGTGTTCAACAGAAACTGGGAGACAAAAGCCCCTGCTGTACAATTTAATCCTACACAGCCCTTTAATCCTACACAGATGAATATGACTGAATAATTTTATCTGCCTTAATAAAAATACACTGTAAACAAATGATTGCAACATTAATTTGCTGGATGTTTTTCCATATTTGTCAAGAGCTTTGCTCATGAGAACATTTTATCTTAAAACAAAATTATCTGCATCATGTGTTTCTTGATCCTTTCTTGTTACTACTCTTTCAAGAAAACAAGAATAGTTTAAACAAGGGAACACCAAAACTGTAAGCATGCTTTAATTTTTTTTTAAAAGCAGCATTTATTGTTACTTTAGGATGGAATTTTACCTGTGAAGGAAAATGTTAAATGCTTATTTCATTTTACTCTTTACACCTTCACTGCTGTTAAGTTTATCAAATGTTGTAATCAGAAGTGGTTTGCACTTTCAACCAAAGAAAGTAATTTGTCATAAGACATCAGCTACATCCTGATACAACAGAATCAAACAAGAGAAAGCTGTCATGGTAAAAGACATCAACAGCTCTATCAGAGTTATATATTGAGAAAAACCTCCTAAGCTGAAGTAAAATTTTACTTCCTCCTTCCTTTTGTATCAGGTATTCTAATAGACTAAGCAGGAGAAAAGAGTTTTCCAAATTCATGCAAGAAGTAATATTTATAAAGAATTTTAAAAAGCAAAACCAGACCAAGGTTGATCAAGCAGCTAATACTGACTGAGCTATAAGAGACTTGTATTTGTTCTTACAGTTCTGGAAGCATACTGTAAGAACTGCTTATCAGACCTTTGCAGAATACTATTTGCTTATTTTCAGTGGTTTGTTGCAAAATTTGTCTGAGCTTTCAAACTAGTGTTATTATTCAGGAAATCGTTGGGTGCTTCTAATACCACACTGCCACTTCACAGGAAACAGAGAAGTCACCGAGAAGGAAAAACAGATTCAAATGCTACAGGAAGTTAATATTCTCTACATTTTATTAGTGAAAAACAAGCACCTGAAGAACTACTACAACAAAAGCAACATTGCATGCGAAAGGAAAAGAAGCACATGTTGCAGTCTGCAAACTGGCAATAGAAACATGCAACTCGCTGAAGGTGCAAATCTAGAAAAAAGCCTCAACAAAGTAATTTATAAAATTGGGTCACTCAAAGCTCTATGGTCACTGTCCTGGTTTCACCTGGGAAACTGCTGAAACTTTCAGTTTCTGTACAAGCCACAAGAAAATCAGATTTGCCTCACAGCTGAAAGTTTCATGAGGGGAAGAAAGAGATGCAGAAAGATGTTATAAAAAAATCTAGTTGACAATTTTGCAATCTATTATTATGATACACAGGTCAGTAAACAAAAAAAGACTCTGAAAAGAACTTCTCAGAAGAAAACCAACAGGAACAATCAGCAAGACAATAGCACCATCAAATAGTGAGGGTTCCTACCTGTTCGTAGTGGTAAGTCTGAAGTGATGTAATTTGTACTATTAAATAATGCATTCATTCCCATGAACTGATCCATTGCAAACATCTATATTGAAAGAAAATACACTCTTCATTATTACATATATATATATAGTTGCATAAAACGTCTATCAGCAAAGAACTTCAAAGTTCTCTGCAAATATTGAGACTGCAAACACCTTGTTGAATTACAAAAACATTTAATAGCTATTTTATTGTTGCTGGCAACAGCAGTGCAAGCAGAGCTGACAGCATGGACCCAAGTTTCACCAGAATCATGAGACCACCAACCTCAGCACAGTTTCTAAACATCCACTTTGCTTATGTGCACTAACAGCTATAAATTCTAAAGAGCTTATACAATAAATTCTGAAAATCTGACCCTAGATATCTTGCTCAAGGCCTCACTAAGAACATGTGAGTTTTCATTTCCACTCCTCTGATTAAACCCTACCAGACAACATTCCTTATGTAAATATATTTACAAGCTCTAATGTGAGAAAACAGTACATTCAAGTAAAAGGTTAATTTTAACGTTATTTTAACTTAATTTTAAGTTAACTTAAAATTTTAAGTTAAATTTTAAATTTAAAGGTTTTTTGAACACTGACATGTTTTAACTTTCTGTAATTATTGTCACATATAAATCGATCTTCTTCCACAAAGGAACAAGCATAGAGGAGAAAATAGTTGCTTTTCAAAAATTAAGATGAGTAGAAATGGTCTGTTCTTCACTTAAAACTTTTCACTCAAGCACCATTCTCACACTTCAAATGATTTATGAAATGATCTAAGAAGATCAGGAAGAGCTCCTGAAGAGCTAGGTCTACGGATCTGCGTGACTGAAGGAACATTTCAGTTGTCACTGTCAATGCAAACATCACAAAAATTTACACAAAAGGGCCCTTTAGGGCATAAGGGGCTTTATTTTCAGAAAGAGTTCAATGTCTACCACAGAAAAAATTTCAGAGTAAGTGTCACAGGCATGCAGGGCATAAAAATATGTCTTTTTTTCAACTGCTTAATTCAGCAGGCCTAGCTTTCCTTCTCATTTCAGCCACTTAATCAGTGGCAAGGCACTTTACAGGTCACATAAAAACCACCCTAAGGAAAAAAAGCCCTGATTTCTGCCAATGCAGAATGCTTTTCTGTGTCTTTGTTAAGCCTAGGAAATGACAGGACAATATGAGAGAAAGCCTAAACAGAGCTAGGGGAGGATACAGGGATACTGAAAACAGAAATTCACTTACTTGGGGATCAGATACTCCCATAATATAGGAATCTTCTCCTGCCATTTTAAGTCCTGAAACACAAAAACATGATTAGAACTCCCATTTTTTTCCCAATGCATATCAATAGAGGAGCCTGGAAAATATTCAGAGTTAAAAACCCAATTTCTGACACGTTTCGCTTTACTCGTAACATTAATGATTTCTAAAATACTTCTAAAATTCCTGAGTATTTGGAAGGGGCAATGTAAGGACAGGATTGGCTACAGTTAGGATTTTCCATTGCCTGTTGCCAAGAATTAAAAATTACAGTCAAAGTCCGGAAGTAAAAATTTCTTAATTGTTTCTCTCTTTGCTCTGACTATTCTGCCATTAGACTTTAGGCAAAATCATTACCATAGAAATAGCAAAACTCTTCATTTTATGCAATAAAAAGAACATTATGAGCATTCATGAATGAACCCTAACAGTTTTATTGTGAAGTATTACTAAATGCAAATAAAGATGCCCAAGAAAGAACAGATAGTATTTTAAATTTTTTTTTAAATAAAACCAGGAATCAATTATTGACTAATTTTGGACACCTTTATTTCCAGGGGTGCACAAGTGCTTAGCATGCACAACAACTCTGCGCTGACAATGACAATTATGGATACAAAGCATATCACACTACTTTCTCACGGGTCTACATGTCAATGCTGGACACTGGAGAAGTTTAGCTTGGCTTAGTTTTACTGGGACAAGTAGTGGGTCAGTAGTAGAACCAGTGCATTTTCTCAGGAATCTATTAGGTCAATGAGAAAATATTAGTATTAGTGTTACTTCCTTTCATGTAGACGTTACCAAAAGAACTGCAATTTCACCTATACTGATCTCACTAAACAATGCTCTCCAAGGGAATATCTGAAAATAACAGTAAGACTATTTCAAGAGACTCATGACTGCACGCAACAGACACTAAATAAGGTTAATAACAAACAGAAGAGAGAAGCAGGTCACCAGCCCTCATATTCCATCACAGTGAACATGAGCCATGTTTGCCAGTGAAGAGAACTGTGAAAATCTACTGCAATATCAAAGAGAGGTGCAATAGATCAGTAAATTATTAAAGAAACACTGAGTCACCATGGACCTTCTACAGGAACTAGAAAGGCAAATATCAAAACGAAAATTGGAATACTTGGGTACTTCACCTTGATGGAAACTCAACTCTGCTTGTTAACAAGCTCCAAAGACAACACATAGTCACCCATACCCCACGAAGAAGAAAATGTTAAAAAAAAATAAAATGGAGAAATAGGCAACACTTAGTATACAGATGACTTCAATGAAAAAGAGGTTCATGTGGATAGAGCTGGTTTTTAACCCAGAAAAAGAAGTACATGCCTGACTGTAAATCAATTTTAGAAATATTTATTGGGCAATATTTATCTGTAGTATTTATGCAAGTATCAAATAACTGGTCACAAGATTTCAGTCAAAAAATAATAACAGATATAACAAACAGCCAATGTCGCCCATGTTGTACTTCATCACCTAATACAACAGGATTTCTGCAAGATGAAAAAACCAACAGTCAATCACATTATCTCATAGGCACATTCTGCAAAGCGTATACTTTCATCAACCATTTGCCATCCTTATCATTCATCTTCATGGAAAAAGTATGCAAGGCACGATAAGACCTTCAGGATACAACAAATTTTACTAAGATGTTTTTATTTGACTTCTGTTCCACAGAAAGAATAGAAATAACATTTTCACCGACTGACATGTTATTTACTGAAATAACTTGTAACATTTTTTTGTCAAACACTTCTTAGTGAAAGGTGCAGATATTACAGAAAACAATCTGAGGACCTCAACAGACAACTTTTTTTACAAAGTGTCAAAATACCCACCCTCTTGTTACACCCTGATTAGGCAACTGTGTGCAAATGCCAGGTTTCTTCTGCATAAATATAAAAAAAAAGGGTACTAAAAGTCTCATTTTGTGATGTCTCATATTTAAACAGTTACTAGTTCATGAGTCACATATGTAAAATTGTGTTCCAAAATCCTCAAGTTTCCAGATGACAGGAAACTTGTCAGAAAAATAAAATACTCTGAGGAGTTAATATGAATGGCATCTGCCCACTTGCTGGTTTACTAATGTATACTTTGCTTTGTTTGAAAGTTTGGCATCTCACAGCTTCTTCTGTAAGCCCCACAGGATAGATGTAATAGTAGGTTCTGCTGTCTTTGCCCTATCCTAGCTCCTCAGACTGCAGCCCTCTCCCTCCAGCAGAATTCTGGGGGAGAAAGGCAGTGTTCTCACCCCTGCCACACTTCCTGGTCACATCTACACTTCTACAACACACGACTTTCCAACAAAGAGGAAAAACAGTGCAGAGCCATTACTTCTGAAAACTTTTCATTTAAAGTATTTCAATGTAAAAATTAGAACCCATACAGAAAAAAACCCTATGTCCATCTGAATCACTCCTTCAGTTCCACCTTTTGAAAACAGTAATTTCTGGCTTTTTGGTTGCTGCAGTGAACAGTGCCATGACAGAAAAACAGCAGCCTTTAGAGACATTCCCCCTGCAGTGCCACATTCAGCTCTGGGCTCCTCAGTACAAGGAGCATATGGAGCTACTGGAGTAAGGCCAGAGAAGACCATGAAGATGCTCAGAGAGTTGGGACACCTCTCCTCTGCAGACAGGCACTGGAATGGGTTGCCCAGAGAAACTGTGGCTGCCCCTTGCCTGGAAGTGTTCAAGGTCAGGTTGGATGGGGCTTTGAGCAACTTACGGTAGCGGAAGGTGTCTCCACCCAGGGTACGTGGGGGAGTAGGGATTAGAAGATCTTTGAGGTCCCTTCCAACCCAAACTATTCCATTATTCTATGAACATTACACTTGGAAGCAGCAAGGTAACTACCCACATACCACCCAGTCGGCGGTAGGTGGGTACTAATTAATGTCTAACCAGGCATGAAACACAATCTCTCATACCAAAAGCACAGATGCCTCTTACTTGAGATCTTTTGTGTTCAAGTCAGCTGCAGTGCTTGGGGGAGAGGTTAAAGACATTCTCTCTGGCCTGAATGCTAAGCCAGTTTATTATAAACAGATTATAATTTAGATGTGCAAACATACACCTTTGTGTATGTAAACTCACACTTGATTGCCTTATCAGGGCCTAGACAAAGATTAACCCAGCTGTTTAAAATAACCCTTCTAAATGACTGAAAACACTCTCAGTCTCACTATGTTTTGTCCTCTCCAAAGCCAAACAGATAACAAAAATGTTCTGAAAGCCCTACCTTCAAATTACAATTTGTTTCCTTAGGATTTATTAAGTTAACATATCCCTACACTTCCTCTTACAGGAAAATTGGTGCAAATCCACAGTCAGTAACATGATTAAAACCCCAAAAAGACACTTAGAGAAAAACAGACCCTAGCATTAACTGTGTGACCTTTAATTGGCCTCTTCCCTCCAGTTTCTGAGCATCTCTCCCATATGCATCAGGTGGTAAGATTACCATCTACCTCGAGCAGCTTCGTTAATTCCCACATTACATGAGATGTATTATGGGTCACAGATCGCCACCACTCTCATTTGAAGATGACTTGATTCAAATCTTTCTGTGGAAGTTCATGTTATTATAGATGCCTGCTTCCTGCATAAGATCTAATTCCCACAAATTGTACTGCAAACTTGCATCTACAAAAATAAAACACCCCAACAAATACCAACCAAATACCCCCCAAATACCTTCAAAGGAAGCGTTCACTCAACACATCATGCAACCAGCATTACATGTAGCAAGTGGGTTGCATTAATTACACAACGAGACCAAATGGGAAAACCTAATTTCCCAGGAATACTAGGAGAGATTTTGAATTGGCCAGAAGCCAGAGATTTGGAGCACTGCCTGAGAAGGTGACTCATGCCCAAGGAGCACCACCATATGATGAGTTACCAGAGAACGAAAGAAGACATGCTTTATTTACTGATGGATCCTGCCGAGTGATAGGAAACCATCGGAGGTGGAAAGCTGCTGTGTGGAGCCCACAGACAGGAGACCACAATCAACCACAGTAGTCTCCACCCTGGACATCGTCTGAGGTTTTTCAGATAATGGGGCACAGGAAACTAGACATTTCAATTCACAGTATTTATAAGTGTGAAAATTCAAAGGTCAGGGAAGAAAATTCATTTAGCTCCTAGTACAACAGGAAAATAAAATGCAGCTAAACTTGCCCAAAACCACAAAACTGTACCTTCTGAGAATAAGCATGTATGTCTGGGCATATGCATACATGTTCCTTTCTCCTTATAGCAGGTCAATTGCCATTGTGAATAAGGTTTAATAAGAGAAAAAAACTAGGAAGACATGTATACACATACAGGAGATGCCTGTTGCACCAACCAACCAAGCAAACCTTACGGCAGGGACTTTGTACCACTGCTCCTCCTTAATAACCAAATGACACAAGGTACAAGTAGCCACAGCTGGAAGAACATGACTTATTGTATTCTGAATAATTGTTTCAAAGCTTCAAAAGGAGCAGCCACTTAAAATGGAAACAACATCATTAACATAGGAATGCTGAAATCCACGAACAAGAATTCTTATTTCTCTTTCTCTCAATCATTTGATTTCAGAGTTCTTCCCGGTTGTTCTCCAACATCCACTGTGTCTGTTTACCTTTTAAAAAGCAAGATAAATTTTCATACCCAACTGTTTTCAGCCCCCCTGATTTTTCAAGGGTACAGATGCTTCCCTTTACTTCTCTAGAACTTTCCATCCTGAATTTTGAGCATGAGGTAAATCCTTGCTCTCTTTGACACCAGCATCCAATCCAATCCCTACAAACTTGGAATGGGACTTCTTCCTACTACCCATCTACAATCACGATCTTTATAATCTCAATTTCAGAACTGCACTTGAGAACTGAAATTCATCTGATGAATGTTCTTTCATGAGGAAATTTATTTAAACCATCTCTTACTTTATGAGATGTTTAACATCATGTTCTCACCTTTCAAGGCTGGGATTCCAAAAGCAAGCCTCACAATGGGAAACTTAACTACTACACTTCAACTGACTTGATACACTGAAAAAACAATTCTTCCTCAAAGTTTCCTAGCAGAGTGCTTTTTGTCTTTAACTTGGCTTTCACTCGAATTTACCTGTTAAAAATAAACTTCTTTAACAGGACACTGAATGAAAGTAATTAAATTCAGCGTGGTTATGCTCTTAGCCTGTTTATTTTGCTTATTAAAAATAGAGAGGAGTAAGAATGAAAGTGAAGCAAAGATGTGTGTGTTCCATATATTGGTATATTTTTGATACATCAGGGCTGTAAAGCATGGCATATGATCTCATTATAGAGAACTATGTGTTTAGGAACAGCATCAAATTCTCAGAATTTCTGTAGCAGCTATGAAGTACTGAGGTAGAAACAGTAACTGCTGTACTGTGCAGACAGGACAATGTGTTTTACCTGCTGTCGATTCCTTAACTTTAAGTGGCAACTATCCATCCTTGAGCCTCAGTCTTCCACCCTTTGCAAAACACAATCTGCATCTGGATAGGGACAATTGTTTCAGAGATCAGCATTTCCCAAAGAGATATGCTGGGAAAAGGTATTGTGCAATAGACACCTCGGGTTGCTGGGTCAGGGCTGGAAGCAGAATGAGAGCTGCTGAGATGATTTTGGCTGGGGGCCAGAGCACAATCTTGCTCTGAAGAGCAGAGATACGGATACAACTTGCTCAGTCTCAACTCTTCACCACTGCAGTCCCTTCAAAGTCAGGATGCTGCCCATCCCTTTCACTGCACAGCATTTTCACCTTACTTCTGGCCACCGTTCCAATTCAACCAGCATTTCATTTCCCTTGGAACCCAGTTACTCTTCCCAGAATGCTGCAAGCACAGCTCCAGAGCACAAAACTTTTAATTCAAAGTAAGAGAAGATAAACAGCTAAAGCATTCTGTAATATACAAAGTAAACAGAACACAAATATTAAGGGAAAGTCACGCATACTTTCACCCACAATGTTGGCATAGATGTCTTTAGGACAAACAGAAAACAAAAACATGTTAAAAAACACAAGAAGGACTGTTAGCTCACTCATGTCGACATGAAGCCCCACCAACTATGTTATTTTGAAGGGATTTTAACTCAGTAATGAAACAGATTTGATATTTGCCTTTAAATGTTGAAATGTTTACTATTTCTTCTCCCAACTATGACTTCAATACCTTCAAAACCTGCTGTTTTAAAGAAACAACACTCAATTTCCACAAAAGTGGTATAAGGAAGTTGTATTTTTCATATTCCTTCAGGTACTTCAAAGATGTGTCATCTCTCAAGAAAGATTTGAGTGCAACTTCTCAGCATATAAGTGAGAAAAAGTTTGTGCAGGGAGAGGATTTGATCAAAGATTCTAATTTCCTCTGTAGAGTTTTTGTCATCCACACACTGTTGCAGCTGCAATAACACTACATAACCCTAAATGATACTGTTTGTTTTTCTAATATAACAACCCAAATTGCCTCCTCTTGGGACTAATTAAGCCTGCTTATTATTTCCTGTTGGGTGGGACCTGGCAATTGTCTGTGTATTTTTAAAATTTTAAAATTGCTGAAGTTAAAATTTTCAAGTATTTTCAGTCACGAGCAGATGCATTACTTGACAACAATATAAAACCTACAGCATATTTAGGAAATTAAATCAATCTCAAGTACTTGAGACTTCACAAGTGTGGTGCTCTAAATCAGAATGGTTGGATGCATAATATTTTTATGAAATCTAGAATCAAATTTATTTCACTAAATCTGAAAAAAAATCATAGCATAAGAAAATTTCCTTGGCAAAGAATAACTGGACTACCTAAAAGATGTTCTATTAACTATGTTTGCAAAAAGAATTTTTGTTTTATTCCTTTTCCAAGTATCAAAGTTGTGAACTAATATGTCAAGAGGAAATACTAAAACGCTATAAACATATAAACTGTTTTTCCACTATATTGTTGGAATAAAGTTAGAATGTTATTGTTAAAACACATTCAAAGCAACTTAAATCAAAGGAATAAACAGTATTCAAATACATGGCGAACATATTCTAGTACATGTATAATGCTAAGTAGATGTAAAAATACTGAGGTTCAACACAGCAAAACAGCTCCAGTAACTACACTGCATTTTAGCCATGTGGAGCACTTACGTTACTTGAACTAACCTGAAAATGAGGTTAAAATGCTGTTACTTTTTCCTTCAGATTAAGATGAATCACTGAATGTTCTTTACAAATAGCTCTAGTTCATATAAAAGTTGTCCGTCAAAGTCAAATTTTAACTTAAGCCACATGCACCCATACCATAAGCCTGAAGTGTAATGAATCATTAATACTCAACTGCAAGCCTTTTCCTTTTTTTTTTGGTGGGGGTAGAAGGGGCACAGGAAGAACAGTGTTTCTGAGAAGCCAAGTAAGCTAGGGTTACTTGCAAAGCCAGGATTGCAGAAGTTCAGTTCACACGAGGTTTGCTGTACCACCAGGTACCCCCACACAGGCTCTGGGCTCCTACTGAAGACACCTCAGACACCTCACCTCAAGAACAGCAGGGGCAAAAGCGGGCTCAGAAAACAGCATGGGCTGTAACTACTGCAATCACAAAGGTGAACGAAGGAATTCTCAGCATCCTTTTGGTTCGGAACAGCCACTGAAACCATGAGGTGATGGAAACAATCACTTAAATAGCACCAGCAAGAAGAACCAACCAGGTAGAGCTGAGTCCAGCACCATCGCAGTTACACCCAGTTTTCAAATCTACAGGCACCAAGCGGCCAACTAAGGTTTAATTTTTTGCTTTTTCCAAAGAAATGGTAGAACTCCTTCAGTTTCAATGTTCTACAGTAACCTATGACACAACAAAACTCACTTGGACTAAACTAATAAACTAATACAAAAAATCCACTTGCTTCCTTTGTTTATACTTCATTTGTGAGTTAAAATCTGTCCATATTTAAGTGGATGGAAATATGATCTTTAGAAGAAACAAAAAAATAAAGCCAAACTCAAGCAAAAAGATCCCCAAACAAACCCAAACCACACAACTCAGACCTACTCTGCTCTTGACCTGTCAACAGTTTGCTTGGAGGACACAATGAAATACAGGGGTATTTCAGCTTAGCATTTTAAGTGAAGGAAAAAAAGATTGTGTATCTATCTGCCACTGCTTTTCAAAAGAACACAGAAGCTGAAAGGGGGAAATAATGCTACGAGTAGCAGTAGTAGCTTCCTGCCCACATGATCCCCACACCTAAATGCTAAACAAAGGATTTTACCTTGAGACTATAATAACTCGAAACATCTTTTAAGGCCTTTCTTTTGAAACTGTCAAGAGTGCTTCATCAAAATACATGTTTGAATGAAAGCACTGAAGGAGATCCACTGAATTATTTTTATGCTCAAAGTTAGATGCAAACATAGTGCCTGACTGACCTAAGGGCACAGTTAATGACAACCATAATTATGATCTTATCAACATAGGACTTCATAAAAGGTTCACAACTTATTTAAAGGACACCAAATTACAACTTCCACTTCTAAAATAACTGTGTCAGACCTAAAAGTGACCAAAACCAGGAACTGCTTTTTCATTACCTGTCTGAAACATTCATTATCTTCTCTTTGTTTTACAATGGCTCTGTTATTTTGTCAGAGAACCAAAGCAAAGCTATCAGCATATTGAAAAAAAGGATTTTTAACTAACTGCAGAGCATTCATTAGTTGCTTACATAAACGAGTAACAATTTTCTTTATGACTGATACTTTTAAATTTAGAGTTGGTAAACATGGCACTGAAAAGTGAAAGTATTTCAGCAAGTACAGTTTGAAGCAATCTGTGAAAACACAGGAGAATTCACCAGAATCTCTGAAGACCACAGGTGAATTTTATCAACACTAGTTACACCAGAAAGCCAACTGTAAGTTAGTAGAAGATATATTGTCTTTCACCATATCTTTGCAACTTCAAAAATGAACATCTACTTTGCATTATAAGCACCTTCGATAGTAAAGACTCACAGGCCTTCAAACTTAGTTTCTGTCCTTCCAGAGACAGCAGTGCGCACAATAATATGAATTCCTAACTGAACGTATTTCTGGAGTTTGCATGTATTCACAAGAAAGTGGCATGGGAAGATTTTGGAAAAGGCAACAATGAAAAGGAAAGTCAAAAATCTATTAATTAGCAAATTTGAGTCAATGGTATTTATCTGTAGGTATCTATTACTGAATTCACATAATGCTGCCTCAAGGAAAAAAGTAAATTAAATTTATTATTGAATTTTTAAAAGTAAAATTTTAAAGTAAGCTTAAATTATTATTAAAAATTAATTTTTAGAAGTAAAATACATGGTAACAGAGAAACAACCAGAACTGCTACTTTTCAACAAATGAACAGGAAATTTTCAGATGCGCACGTAAATAAAACACCACTTTCTGCTTTCCACCCTCTCTCCCTCTTCCAAAATATCCTTGTTCTCTGTCCCAGCACACTTTTATTCAGCAAACTTTTCTGATTTCGAAATAAATACTACAAAAACATTACCAAGGTGTTGCCAGAACAACGCAAGTACAGATAGGAAGTTTATCTACTACAACACTGTTTTTCAAAAACACAAAACACGATGCAAAGTGATATAAAGCTGTTCTGTTTTACAACCTTAACTCAAAAAGTATTCATTTCTTGCATGAGAAAACAACTACATTTTTTGATGATTCTACCACTGACTGACATTTCTTTCTTTACAAAGGGGAGAAAGGGTAGAAAGAAAAAGGCTTTTTCCCTTCCGTTTAGTATTTCAAATCAAGTTATTTAACATATCTTGCACGGATTTCAGCACTGAGATTCCCTGAAATCTCCACACTCTGTGGCACGTCCTGACAATAATATTTCAGCATAACTGTTAGTTAAATTCTTGGGCCAGGGAAGATTGCAGAACAGAGCATCTGCTTCTGGATGGTTACAGGCTGCTTTTTTCTCTTTCATTTTCTCATAAACTGCAGTCATTTCTGTAGATTACAAAACATTGCATACAGGATGCTATCTTAGAATGACGTCTTAGTTAATGCTTTCCTAGAACAGGCAGCTACTTTCTTTTATGAAAGAATATGAATGCTCTGACTGAAATACTATGTCAAAAGTTGATACTACACAGTACACAGCACAGAGACTCCGGATGTCAATAAAATCACCTCAGACAATTTTGTGAGCTGTTATGTGAGCTTGGCAGCAGTGGTGTAGCACCTTGCAGCATGTAAGGCACAAGGCAATAGAGCAAAGAATTCACCCACTTTTCTCTGTGAACGGATTAAGTGAAAAGATGACTTCTGAAGCACAAAACATGTCAAATATAACCAGCACTTTAAAACCATTTTTAAAAATAATAATAAAAAAAAATAATCCGTATTTCCTTTAAAATGTTATTCTAAGCAAAGAGTTTGAGCATTTTAAAGACAGGAAATTGAAATGCAGCAGATCATCCCTTGCCTCCAAAGTCTTATTCCCCAAATGCTTACAGGCACTCACATTTACTTAGCTGAATGAAATTAGGCATCAGTACATGCATTATGATAATGGCCCAATAGCACATAGCTCATGTCATAGAAACAATACTCCGTTTTATATTCACGTAAAATAAGTCAGTAGCACTTCTTCACCAAAGCTACCATCAAAGCAGAAAGCATCAACAGATTTAAAAAATAATTGTGATGACGAGAAGTTCGATATTCTTGGCTTTCGAGGCCAAATGTAACTGAGCGACCAGTGTAGTAATACTCCTCGTCGCAATGAGAACTTTTCGCTTTCATCACTTACTACTAAATTACCTTTAAAAACCCTTTTAATACTGTCTGCGGCACTCTCGGGATGCACCCAAGACGGGGACACCCAGAGTTGCCAGTATCAAGCCCACGTTTTCGTGGTGCCCAGCTGCACTGCCGAGCCCGGCCGGTGACTGTGCCCCGCCGTGTCTCAGGCTCAGCACGTACGTGTGTCACCTTCGAAACCAGAAACCACAAAAGCTTTTGCTCCTACTTTTCCCCCTTTGCCTACGAGCACCCGCTACGCGAGCGGCAGAACCTGGGCTTGCAAATTTTTTTCACTTTACTGTTCAGCCTGTCACGGACACCCCTTCCATAGCTAAGAAGCTCCCTGCACACACAGCAGCAGCAGCAAAGCCGTGCCCGGCATCCCGCCCGCTCCCCTGGCCGGCCGCAGGCGAATCCCGCGGCAATCCCTCCCGGCGCCGGGCACAGCCTCCCGCGGCAAACCTGCGCTCCGGGGGCTGCCGAGCTCCGGGAGCTGCCGCGCTGCCCCCGCCCAGCCCGCCGAAATGCCCGCTCCCGACCGGCTCCCGACCCGCTCCCGCTGCTGCGGGACACAGGAGCGCAGCCGGGCGGGCGCCGCGGAGAGGACGGGGGAGAGGGGAGAAAGAAGGCAGCGAGCGGCGTGTCAGGGGCCGCCTGGGGCTCACCAGGGCAGGGCTGGCGGCGCTTCCTCCTCGTCGTGCTGTGCCGCCGGCGGTCCCTCAGCGCCGCGCCATGTAACCCGGCGTGCCGCCGCCCGCGTCCCGGCTCTGCGCGGACTTTCCCCCTCCTTCCCGCCTGCCCCGCCGGCGAGGGCACCCGCCCGGCACCGGCCTGCGCAGCCTCCGCCCCTGCCCCCGGCCCGCCGCACTTCCTGGCTGGAAATTCCCGCTGACGCTCCGGCAGCGCGGGCGGGGCGGGGGAGGGGGCCGCGCCGGGCGGGGGGGG